>SNQJ01S0035979.1:0-19080 GCA_010110895.2 Picea sitchensis | reverse complement strand
TTTCTTTTCTCATTCTTTCGCTAAGTTTCTCAATGGTTAATTAATGCATGCAAATAAAAACTCAACCATAAGTCATTCGAAAAATCCTGACGGATCACACAGGCACCAAACTGCATACCATTTTTCCTATAATGCTTCCTCTTGCATACTGCCAACAAATTGTCAGTATTTTCTGTACATCATAATTCAACCTGTACAACACCTTATGCAATGATCTTAGAATTGCCTGCATCTAGCAATTCAATCACAATTACCAAACAATTTAACCAAGTAGAATGACTCATCATTCTATTCATATGCATGTTCATAATTAATAACAGTAAGTTTATTATTTCAATTTTCTGAACATAAAATTTTCTGTAGTCTCTATTCTTGTGACTACCTAGCTTGCAATTTTCCTGTTGCAATTTTTAACAGTTTCTGAAATGTTCTCATCTTCATGAGTTAGCAACATTTCATCCATTAGTATAATTATTTCCATGCCAAAAACATATATACATGCACTCACAAAATGCATTCAACAAAGTGCATTTAAGTATACAATTCCATCGTGTATGAGTGCAACTCTGCCCCTTACTAGACATGAGTACAACTATCAATGCCTATTTATTCAGTGCACACTTGTATTGATTTACATAATACTCTTTATCTCAGTCATGTATCTCACCGTCTATGAGTTGGAATTTTGGCCAATGTGTTGACACATTCTCCACACACTTCCTATTATCTTCCCAATTAATTGGATGCCTTCATTTTTGACCTGAACACTACACCAAGAATATAATTTTGTGGTGTTCATTAGTGTTAGCAAAAATATTTTAGTAACTATGTGGTTCATAACATTTCCATATCCAACTAGGTCTTGGTCTCATATATGACTAGATTACTGGCATTCATTCCTATAACTAGTTCTTATCTTTAATTCTTTGGTTATTACCCCATAACCAAATTAACATGACATTCTCATATGTTTCTGTGTGCATTCAGAAGCTAAAAGATTTGAATTAATAAAGGCCTCCAGCCTTTACCACATCCATTGGTATGCATTCAATAATATAATCATGTGATTTTATAAAATGAATTTGGCTGAGGAAATTCTTACCTAAATTTCCTTTCAACAATTATGCAAAAATAGTAATAAAACTCATACCTGCATGACTACCATTAATAAATTTTATACTACCTGAAAGTCTGATGACAGTAGAATTTTTCATGCTTATTTTATCAAACTTATAACCAACACTTTAGCTCTTTGGTTCTTCACTCCTTATGCAACAACGTCATCAACAACACTTTCAAACATGCAAGCATTCTTTCCTCTGGTTGACCCAACAAGCCATAACATACTTGCTGCCACAAAAATTGTAGCAACTTCTTTCTCCCTATAAAACATTTTCTTGTTGATTCCAAAAGTATTCAATTCTTCCCAGATTCTTGAATCTTCTTGTGCTCTCATTTTAGTCACTGTACATGACTATTTTTGTCTTGATCACTTTCTAGCCAAATCACTCTTGGATGCCTTTGCATTTATAGTCCCAAACTGAGTTGTTATCAAACTTCATCTTTCATTAATTTCCTGGGTCCAACTAACCCAATATCGTAATTGGATGAATAAAATTCCACACCAAGTTGTTTTATAGACTCTGGATTCTTCAACATCCAGTTACTCTTCAGGACTAAACTTCTTTTACCTTACCATCATAGATTCAAGTGATACCTCCAACCTCTTGGGTTTTCACTCATGTCTCTATGGTTATTCATTTTTATATAAGGAGTACGTCTCCTGAATTAACTTTGTTATGATCCCATAACCAATCAGAGCATAAAATGCAACTGACACTTTATCTAAGTGCATTCTAGCATCAACAACACTTACACACTCTAGGCCTTCGACCATTACATATCAATTTAAATATTGAAAATTAAATGAGGGAATCCTTACCTCGATCCCCTTCAACATATATGCACCAACATAAACTAAATGCATATATGCCTAGTTGTTACTAGCCTACTTGTTGTTGTCTGACCAACTGATATTTGTAGAAGCTCGTAGACTTCCCCCTTCATCATTTTGATCACCATTCCTGCCATCCTTATGGGTATTCACCTCTATGGAAATTATAAGAAAAAACAACATCCACATATTACATAATCCATCCTTTAGTCATACTCAAACATATTTCATAATAACAGACTATTCTAAGTTCGCTAGCATGTTATATTCATATCCAAGCATGTACATATGAAAAAGTATGCATCCATATTGATGCAGACACCCCCTACTCTCCTCGGGGTTGCACGACCTCCGGGTCTAGGTTCTTTCTTCCTTATGATTCAGATCGACCCCTCAGGCTCCTTATTGAACCCAAAACAATTATACACAGGTCCCCTTTTTTCATTAGGCGTAGGTCCTCACAGACTCGCGGGATATTCCTCTGCACTTCCAAAAATCCAAGTTTCAGGCGCTAGCCCATTTTTCACTATCCCTTTCCTTCTTAAGATCGTGGGATATGACCTCATGGAAAGCTATGATTGTGGGTTTGGGCAAGAGTGGTTTTAGGCCAACCCTCTTTTTTCCCTGCAATTCACCTCTAGCTACCATGTATTCCATCGGCGATACTGTGGTATAAATTGTAGCCCACTCTAAGATTTTTAACATCTGAGCAAGTTCTGGCCCTGCAATCCAGCTCATTCGTCGATATCTCTCTTTCGGTAATGATCCGTGATCAATGATTTCTATCTATCCTCCTTTCATGTATTTCATACGACTTCCTAGACCTCATCTGTCAGTATGTAGCTCTCTTCCAAACCAACGACTACAATTGATTTCGACTTTCTGGTCTTTGAGAGTTTCAACTCTTAAATCTCGCTCCCTCCTCAGTAGATATCTTCTAAAGTGGAAGATATGATGACACTTGCCACTATATATGTGCGGCTACAATTTCCTCCACAAATCCGGCCTTCGGGAGTTTCATTTCTTAACCTCTCATTTCTTTTGGAGAGATTTCTATGAAATGACAGATCGTCTTCCATGCGTCCTTCTAAATCGATGGTTCTTCTCCTACTTTGGGAATTTAGTCTTTTCAACCAGATCAAAGGTTGTGCAACAGAGTGAGTCTCAATATTCCACGTGTCTCTTTGCATATCAACAATCCACGTTCCTTCCTTCAAATCAACGGTCTTGAGACATTTCGGGATTTGGTGCTTCGAAACATTTCAAAACACAAATTCATTAAAACCCCAGAGTATGATTCTTTGAAGTTCGCAATTTGGTGACACCTGTCCAACCCAGATCAATGGCTCCCAACTGCTTCTACTATTCGGGCTTTGACGATTTTATATCTTCCCCAACCATAAATTTTTGAAGTGTTTCTCTCTAGAGTTATGGATCTTTCTCCACCTATTAGCCTTGAATATGGACGGTCCCAAATAAATTTGGAACTTCGAGACTTTGACAAGTCCACTCTCTTGCGCACACAAGGATTAAGTCTCGTGCACTTACCTCTGGATCCAATAGTTTCTGATCCTTCATGCTCAGACCCAACGGATGAGATATGTTCCTCTCCTCTGTGCTTTCTTTGTTCTGTTGGAGGTTGATCTAATAGTCCAGGCTCCTCCTTAGAGGTGACCTTGGGCAGTAACCTCACAAAAACATACAATTGCGGGCATGCTCAAAGGTGGTTTGAAACCAAACTAATTTTGCATCCCACAATTCACCTTGAGCCCACATGTGTCCTTTCTACAAAACCATGGTTTGGATTGTGGAATTCCCTCGACTTTGTAAATCTCGAGCACATTCTATCCTCATAGTGCGAGGTGACCATCGATCTCGGGATCTTGATAATGCTTCTAAATGGGTGACTGAGATCTACCTCCAACAGTTCAGATCTATTATGACTTAGAATATTTTCTATGTATTCAAAGGCTTCTACCTTTTCTCCTCCTTCGAGCCCGTCTATCAGTTCTCATCTTCTCTCACATAAGCATTATCTCTTCTGAGCTTTAGGACTTAGAATGGGTCCGTCTCCCATGCACTTCTTGCATTATATCTTCTGAGATTTTTGAGTTACTAAGTCTCCTAAGGATGTCGAATCTTATGTTTCCTTTCAAAGGAAAACTTTGTGCCCTCCTGGAAACCTTCTACTCAAAGAACACCTTGCTGAGTGTTTTCTACAGAGTGTTCAAAATCTCTATGAGTATCTTCCTCTAATACTCTTCTCCCCAAACTCGACAAAGATTTCTCTCTTTCAACACTTGCATTCACTTGATGCTCACCTGGCAGAGCCCTACAGAGTTCTCAGTGACTCTATCTCTCTCTGAACTTAACACAGAGTTCATCCTATGCACTCCTTTCTCTTGCAACTCACATGAGAGAAAGAATTGAAACTTATTCATTACCTCACCAATTCACACATTACTCTACGGTCCTACACCACTTTTGTCACGGTTTTACGATACCGCTACTCCTCTTGAGCTTCTTAACATGGCCAAGATAACCTCTTGACACTCAAGAATGTTTCTGAGGTCCAAAATTGGTTCCTCTTAATATAATTTCCACTTGAAACCTTGGGTCCAATGACCACTTACCCAACCCATCCAGGCTCAACATCGAAACCTTGGGTCAGAACGTGGGTTTTGTCCATTTTGACAACAATTCCTTCCAAAAATCTTTCTTCAAGTTCCACTAACATGGCCCATCCAAGCTCAGTGTTGTAACCTTTCTTTGATAACATTTTGTAACATCCCTGACCTTCGAAAGACCGGGTAATGCTACCAATGCAAACTTAAATTAGCCTTTAAAGATATGATACCATTTTGTGGTGTCCCTGGCCATCAACCCACTTTTCAGACAATGCTACTTCACAGAAACATTCTCATACTTATATAATATGAATTAAATCAAATTAACACATTTAACATAGAGTTACGGCTGCCATTCAGACTTAAATAGAATTAAAAACAATTCAAACTTGCAATGTAATACATGATGACATTTCCAAAACACATACATGCATCACATATAAATTAAGTACAAAATTAATACTTATCTTTTAAACTGGCATAACACCACAAACCACGTGCAGACCTTCCAAGAACCTTCCAGCCATAGACTATGTTTCACATCACTCTTAACAGTAGGTCACCCCCGAGTTGGGACTAAACTCCACCGGGCAAGGGAATCCTAGGCTAGGCAAGTTCAATGAAGGACAAATAGTTTATGAGGAAGGATTCTTTCCTAGGAGCCACTTATTCCCACTGCTCATAGAATATCATTCCCCACATGCCAGTTGTTACCCATGATTTTGGTCATCGTGATGGTGAACTCAGGCTCCTCATAAGAACTTTCTCCTGAGAAAAGTGATATTCATCTCTTCCCAGAAAACTCATTTTTGAAGAGAGTTCGCAGGTTGCTAGTATCCCAGGGTGCGACAAAGACCCATTCTCGTAGGTTGCCTTAAGCTGGGGTGAGAACTTCTCACACTGTGTAACATAGCTAGGGTGTGAACCTTCTCTAAAGCTTGGAAAAAGATGGATTCTCGATGGTTCTAGAAGGGAATCTTCTAGATGAATGGGTTGGCATTCAAATGGTTATCCTTGTACTGGATTCCCTGATATTATGGGATCATTCTTATCTAAGTAACCATCTCATTCTCTCTTATATATTGATGGAATTCTCATGGAAAAGGTTAAGAAAGATTCATTGGAGAATTGGTGAAAGAATTGTGTGAAGGACTTAGCTTGAATAGTAGCTTGGAGACTATAGAAAAGTCTATCAAGAGGTTTTGATATTCCTCATGCAAGGATTGAGCAAGTGTGTGTGTTGGAGCCAAGATCCATCGAAAGGAAGCTTGCGACATCAAAGCGATCAAGTTGTAATCTTTACTTTCAATTAATATGATACAATGGCATGTCCCTTTCCCATAAAGCTATTCTCACTTTATTGTGTAATTCCTTGATCATACACATAAGTTGATAGTTGAATATATTTTTCTATCTTCACTTTGGTTGGTTTGTGTTGTCTTGGTCTTGACCTCACGAGAGCATCGGAGCAAAGAGGGAGCAACAGAGACCCTAGGAAGCGATACTAAGGTATGTTACTTGTTCGTTCCAACTAGCTATTTCAATGGTCAAAACTTAGGGAAAGAGTCATGTCCTGTCCTGTTTTGTTCTAGATCCAAGTGCATCTAGGGAGATCAATTAGTGTCCACACCTACTGATTAGTCCGATAACAAAATTGGCGACTCCAATGGGGAAATAACCTGTTTTCTTGTGGTTTTTGGTATTTTTCCTTGGCCATTTGCTCTTGCCTTACCTTTCTCCATTCATATCAATCTCTGAGTCTTTAGGATACCCTGATAGACCCTCTGGGTCCAGAGGCCTCTTTAAATTTTGTGTCTCTTTCCAAGAATTTGACTATTTTTAGACATTCTCGCACTGCACTCCACAGTAGCCTGCAAGAACATACTGAGTTCGCACCCTACCTTGAGGTTTAGTGTGAGGTTCCCACACTCTGCTCAAAGCTCACCTGCAAGAATCACCTATTCTCTACTTAAAGCTCAAAGGTATGCTACTTGTTCCTTCCAACTAGCTATTTCAATGGTCAAAACTTAGGGAAAGAGCCATGTCCTCTCCTATTTTTTTCTAGATCCAGGTGGATCTAGGGAGATCAGTTAGTGTCCGCACCTACCGATTAGTCCAATAACACCAGTCCCACCCCAAGAGTATACACCTTCACTGTCACCAAGACAGTCCTTCGACTGGTAAACCTCCCTTTCCTTGGGATTCAACAACAGGCCATACCAGAATTCTCCGATCTCTGTGGCAGCTATAGGACCCCTTCCAGGAGTTATCACTTCCTTTTCTCACTCTCTCACCTGGAGAGAGTCTCCCACAGGCCTAACAACCTTCTTCTTCAACCACAACCACCTCTCTCACTTGGAGAGAGTGTTGCACATAGGACTGACAACTTGCTTCTTCAACTCTATTCTAGCACAAGGAGAACAACATTAAGACTTAGTAAGGAAGGAATGATGATAGCCAATCACACTCAGCCAAGGTATTGCGTGTCCACAACAACCCAGTTTCTGTAGCATCGATCCTATGTAATCACTGTGTGCAATTCCATAACATCCCTCTTGAATTAGCCTCTACGGATTCGGTAGCACCGCACCTCAAATAACCTTTGCAGATTCGATAGTGCCACCCCTCATATATCCTCTATGGAATTGGTAGCACCATCGCTGAAATGGTCTTGCAAAATTTGTAGCACCCTTCATCAAAACAACTATGTGGATTTGGTAGCGCTCTGCAAAAATGGTTGCGCCACTCTGTATTTCGGCTAGAAGATTTGGTAGCATATTAGGAAGCAAAAATTATAGAACATCTTATATAGACAATTCCTTAGAGCCATGGAACTATAGAATGTCTATGATTTTTCTGTGTGATGAGACCAAACCTTAGAAAGAACAAAAACTTCGCTGATCGGTTACAAGCCTGTATATGCATGTATAGGTGGCAAAAATTACACTTCCTTGATCACTTACTCTTGCAAAAATAAATCACCCAAAAAAATGGAGCTTATATCCCTTAACTATTTCATCAACCTTACACTCCTCCTTGTTACACGAGAGCTTCCTATTGAGCACTAAACACACCCTAAAAATTCTACGTCAAATTTCACTTTTTGGGTACCACTTGATCTCCTATGACTGTCTAATTCAATCCTAGTATAAAAATGTTTCCTTTTCTCATCTTTTGTTTTTCATTTTAAGTATTTAAAAGTTGCTTGGGCATGCAAAAATCATCATGAATTAACAAATACTAACATTTAATTAAATAATTGACAACCAAAAATTCTCCCTAACACGCTAAAGGAATCTATCATCAGGAAGGATTAGAGATGAAAAATTGCACCCGAGAGGACCAAAGTAGCCAAGCCCCAACCTCCATCGGTTTCGACAGATGGGAGTCTTAATTAAGATACTGGAATTGCACAAGAATATCACCGATGACCTACCCTCATTGGTGTCAGAAAGAAAGGAAGAGAGTAAGTGCCGCACGAGTAAATTCAGGATATCGTCGATCATCGACTGCCAAAATGTTTTTGGCATCAGGGATTTACGAAGATGTAACCTGCAAAGAAACTACACGCTTGAACAAATCCCTGATTGTTGATCCTCGATACTTGTCAGCATTGGCCGCTTGAGTTTTATGTTAGCACCCACGTCGTGCATCGAAACCTGTTGGCGTTAGAAGTTTTCTAAGGAGGGTACCAATGGAAACATACACAAGGTATCATCGATTCCCAACCTATCCACTAAGAAATGAGACGTGATGGGATGTTTTAGCTATAATATATTCTATATACGACACATTTAAAAGGTTAATTAATTCTAGGATTGTGCATTAGTTCCTAATTTATTTGTAAATCAAAAGGACCGTTTAAGCCTCCTAATACAATGCATCTCCCTTCGTGCCTCCACTGTCAACCAACATAGAATTTATTTGCAGAGATTCGACGGTATGTTGTTTTGAATTGCATCCATTACTCATATTAAATCATTGATATGACTGGTAGGATCTCTCCCATTATATTCTTTTGAGTCATTGTGTATGAGATCATTCTGCGTGCAAATAAGTTTCGAGCACCCAAAGAATCAAAACAAGCGATCCGAAGAAAGCTTCCAAGGTGTAGTGAGTATTAAAACAACAATTTTAGCAAGAAATACATGTATGTACCGACTTATGGGTGTTTTACACTTCAATTCATATGTATTCATCCAACTTGACTCTGTACACATGTCTAAAGCACCATTTTCAGTTGCAGGAACAATGCCTCTGAAGAAACCCACCACCAGGAAATCCCCAAGAGTGACAAAACTACAAGAACCAGAGGAGGGAGAGGGTTCCTCCCTAGTAGTTGTAAGGAAATTGGAATTTTCTCCAAAGTCAATGCCCGTCATCAATTTATCCACCAAGAAGGCCTTTGTCCAGCCCCCGGCCTTTGGAGACACAAAGGCTAACATGGGGACCAAGAGAGTATTCCCTCATTGGGAAGAACTGTTTAAGAAAATAAAGAGAGAGGAACTCCCTGAATATACCCCACATAGTGATCCTGATATGAGAAGACTTGACAATGAAGTTCTCTCAAATGTCTATAAGGTTTATCTGCACATGGTGGTAAGAAGGACTCTGATATTCCCCTGCATCAAACTCTTGAAATGGATTATTGATCACACTGATGCACAAAGGTGTTTAATTAACGACAACAATGGCAGATGCGTCGGGGTTTTCCTCCCAATAGAAGTTCATAATTACTACAAGCTCAAGGAGCCAGAGGAATGTTTGAACACTGATTTGGTTTTGAGTTTCTATCAAAAGAATGACACCAGCAAGATTATGGTGTTCTGGTGGAGAGAGGATAAAAATTTCACCAATTGAACCTCTGGCTGGTACCCGAAAACCAACCTGAGAGAGACTTACATCTATCTAATGGCCCTCCTTTTCTGATTGCATGAGGAGAAAGACTGCGCCATATTTTCAGAGGCTTGTACACCTATGGTTTATACCATGTCATTTCTAGAATAGGTTTTAACTGGGGTGAAATCATCTCCAAACAACTGAGCACTTTCATACGACAAGCTCAGATGCCGAAAGAGGGAGAACCCCTTCCTTATACATGGATTCTTATCTAATAGATTTAGTCTGCGCCAAGAACGTCTTTACCAGAATGAACTTGAGATGGAACACCTCTGAGCTCCTAGTCCATCTATATTTCGACATCTTATGGGAAAACAGGTACAATAAATCTTATTCTCTCATCTGTGACCAGTTTATCGCACACATTTATTATTTTTTGTTCAAGAAAGAGTGCCCAAGGCTGTCAAATGTAGTCAAAAGGGTTGTATCAAAATTAGTCCACTAGTATCTAGATGAGCGCAAGACCTACATCAAGGTTTTTGATGCCACAGGGGCACCCCATATGTTACCTATATATGTCCCTGATCGACTATTATTAAGGGAAATTTGTTATCAGATCATTTTGCAAGGATACAATGCCACTTTAGTGAAGGACAAGAAGCAAGCCTTCGTACCTTATGGGTTTCATATTGGATTCTACATGGTTAAAGACACTGTGCAGGCCAATAAAGAAGGGTTAATTCAATTGGAATTCTCATTCCAGATTGGTCATTTTCGCAAGCATGATCCCAAGGGTCTAGTCCTAAAACATGCATCACAGGTATCATCTTGTTGGCCTTATGCCCATGACCGGTTTGAGGATGAAATTTTCACTGAAAATGATCAAGATTGGGATGAGGTGGTGGAAAGGATGGTTGATACTAAAGAAACTAGGTTCAAGGCCATGAGTTGGGAGGAGCAAACAATGACCTTGGAATAATTAGCTCAAGAGCTCCTCAGGGCCAGAAAAGAAAGGATAGCATCTGAACCAGTTGAAGCAGTGGAAGCCCCTCAAGAAGCCATCCAAACAACAAATATTTCCTAGGTAACCCTAGAAAAAAACAATAATTTCCCCGAGGTTCAAGATAAATAGGAGAGAGGGACGCTTATGTATCAACACGCCTTGTCGATGATGGGTTAGATGCAGGATATCCCAGACCCCATTAGGTTGTTAAGGCTTTCAACCAATAGCCCAGAAGAAATCTCGACAGAGCCAAGTGGCCCCGATTTCATAAACCTTGGTAACAACAATGGGTCAGATGACCCTGAATCCACAATGCCACTGGCCAATTTGCCAGAAGGTGCGACAAATCAACTAGAGATAGGTTAGGTATCAATAGAAACAAGTGAGACTAACCCTCTGACTGAATTCATCAATGTATACAATGATGATGAGAGCCTGGAGGCATCTCGAAGGACCCCTATGCATGTCCAAGAAGAAAAGGGACATGAGAAGAATTCTTCTCCTGAGACTGAGGTACAAACCCAGGAGGTCCAACAAAAGGAAACAAAATCTGAAAGTGGCCTTGAAATGAAGGGACTTGATGCATCAGAAATCAGAGCATATAATCCAAAGGACGATCTCAAACCGAATTTTGGAAAGGAAGGATCCCCGCAAAAGGAAATCAATGATTCAACGACCAACAAGCAAGTAAGTAATAAGTTTGTGCTCGACGTGTCTACTCCACTTAATACTCAGGTCCCCGATAAGAGACAGGCAAAGGTAGAGTCCACATAACACAACGAGGGAGTTTAGGAACCCGACCTTGAACAAGTATACACCATCGGTAACTTGGGAAACACACTCACATGGGGTGATCAATAGATAATCAAACCAGTAGACAAGGTAGAAGATATCTATGTGATCTCTTATGATGAAAAAAGAAAGTCCATCGTCAAAAGAACCACGAAGAAGAGGAGGCTCACGTTGGACCGCTCCATCCTCATCACTACAGAGGAGAATTTTATAAACACCGTTGATGCCAAAACGTCGAAGTTGCTTAGTTTTTGGATGGCGCTCTTGGATAACACCCTGGATAGGGATAAACGATATAAAAATGATTTGGCTGCCACCCGAAAGGAACTAGAACATTTATGCCACCTAGATGAGTACTACCAGGGAGCCACCCAGACCAAAGTATATCTAAGAAGTGAGTTCGAATAAGCTTACAAACAATTCACAAAAGAGTGACACCCTTTTAAAACAAATATAACTAAGTTCCAGGAGGATACTCTCATGGTGCTCACAACATTGAAGGACATGGAGCGATGGTATGAAAGGGCTCAACAAGCAGTAGAAAGTCTCGAGTACATTGGTGCAGTCCAATAGAGCCGAGACAAAGAAGAACATGGCATTTGGATGTTAGGAAAAAGTAGTCTTAATTGCATGAAGCGATCAACCAAGTATTGGGATAAGATGTCTCAGGACCCACACCAAGAAATTCAAAAGTAATGGGTCAAATGTGAGAAACACTGGGAAAAAATCAACAAAGAAATGAAGGATATCAGACTCTCCAATTTCGGCACCCCTGACAACTTTGTTGACTTATGTGACATAGTCGAGTTGCATGCCAATAAGGATTCACTATGGGTTGAAGAGTTAGTGAAGATGACCGATGTGGTACCAGGGAAAGTGCAACAATTTATGGACAATCCGATTGGAGCTCGAACTATGCTACATTAGTTAAACTCCATTCTAGTGAATTACTGGATGCATGTGATGGACATCAGAGGGATACATGTGACTCCGATGGAACAACAACAGTTTCCATGGGCTCAAACCTGTGATGAACTATTTATCAGTTGGTCCGAGTATGAGAAAATTCATCCTTTCAAAGAACTATATTGAGTTGACTATTAAAGAAACTGTTAGAATATGACGCCATGTGGCACATTTTTCTTTGATTAAACTACACTTAGCTATTGTTTTCAGTTGAACTTTAGATTATAAATAAAGACATCGACCAATTAGTTGAGGGTCGATGGTTGTGGAAATAACTCTTTCTTTCTGGTTGTTAAGAATTATTTTGAAGCTGCTTTGAATTGAGAGGTCCTTCTGGACCAAAGAACAGTTATTTTCATCAACTGCATGTGTGATTGCATGTGGAGAAGAACTATTTCCTATCATGTTTCATGAATGATGTGGTAATGAGTAAGAGAAATTAATTCAATTGTCAAGTTATCTAGTGTAATGTTTTGTTTTTATTTGCTTTAATGACGAGTATGAATCGTTGTGTTATTATGTAATGAATGGTTCTGGTAGACGAATTATTTTTCTTTCCATTATCTCATTGCATATGTGTTTTCTTTCTGGTAGTTAGTATCCAGACAATAATTGGATGCTCACATGGTTAATGTATTAGTACTAGGCATAAAATTGTCATCTACATGCTTGATCAGTGGGTTATCCCAAGTTCAACCTCTTCCCCTTAGTTAATATTAATTCCATTTTTTTTACCAAGTTAGTTTATACTGGCTTACATCTCATATCGGTCCCACCCAAGGGAAAATATACAAAAGAGAATAGTCCAAACTGAAGGAAGATCCTTCACAAGAAAATGTAAAGCCCATCGATAATTTGGCTGAATCGCAAGATCTGGAGAACCATTCAAATATTAAATGATGTAGAGTCTAATCTGGCCTCAGTGGCAGGTTTGGTTCCTGCTATTGAGTCAAGGTATTTAAGACCCATCAACAGAATTGGCTCTAGAAGGAGGGCCTAGGAATGAATGGCTGGATATATATTTTACATAGTATTTCAAATAGCCTATAGATTCAAAACAACCCACATGCATGGCTAGTCATTCCCAAGATAACCCACACACATTTAGTACTCCTGGAAGGAGCAACGCACCCTAGCCTGAGGAAGAACCTTTTCATCCTAAAATACCTTATGCTCTTCCTCATGAGGAAGTAAATCAATTCAGAAGAATTACAAGAGCCTACACCCGACAGATCAGTGCATTGTCCTTAGCTCCCATACTCCCTCAAAGAAAACAACAAAGAATACCAATGATTATTACTCCTGACGAGGTTTTTGTACACTCTGTAGAAGACTTAATATATTTCACAATCATTGAAATCATGGAACCTCTTGATTTGATACCTGAAACGCTAGTCAGTGACGTCTTTGAACTGGACGAATTTTTGGAAGAGGAAGAGTTTAACTCAGAGTCTGAAGATATGGAAGTAAATAATGACCATAATGATGAAAGGGGGAACCTGCCTCTAAACAATAAACCCTGGTTAGATAGAGACGTTTTGGCTCTCCCAGGACTAGTTCATAACCTTCCTCGTCATCCAGAGAAGTTGCTTCCTAAGTTCGATCCCGAAAACTATGGATTGCCTAAAGATCATATCAAGAAATTTATATTAGCGATCAAGCTTATGAACGTCCAACATGAAGACGTAGTATGCATAATTTTCCCATATACATTTGAAAATTAGGCTTCCACGTGGTACTTCAACCTTCCGATAGGATCTATAACTAGTTGGACAAAGTTCCAGAAATATTTTCTAGACAAATTTGCCGAAGAAAATACTACGAGAGATCTGATGGCCGAGTTGTTCACCGCCACCATGAGTTTGAAAGAGAGGGTCAAATAATTCAATCAAATATTCACAACTATATTGAACAAGTTCCACCTCGAAGCTCAGCCAACTCTGGAATTGCAAATCGAAGTTTATGCTAACGCTCTCCTAGCTTCCATTTCCATGTTTGTAAAAAGGGTTGTTAAAAAAACCCTAGCTGATAATTTTGAAGAATCCAAAATGATATAATTCCAGATGAAAGGGTGTAAAGAAGGCCATGTTTCATTAGTTAAGAAATAAGATCAACCTACCCCCAAGAGAGGACTCCTTTTGACTAGAACACCGAGGAAACAAGCAGAACAAACTCTCGACAAAGGTAATGGAGACATAGAATATCTAGAATGCATGGTTAAGAAACTATCAAACAAGATAATAGACATGAAGAGAAACATAGGGGAAGGAAACCAAGGCCAGAAGCCCTACAAGCCTTTCTTTAAAAGGAAACCACCATTCAAGGAACTTGAACCTCCCCCAACCAACTTAAATATTGATCTAGGGAATGTGTCATCTGATTCTTTCTGTACATATCATTAGGAAAACCACACCAAAAGTGACTGCCCTTAATGGGTGTATCCCATGAATTTGATGGCCAATCAGTTTCTAGACAAAGTCTCCCTGACCGAACGATCGAGTAGTTCAGTTATGAATATTGTTGACCAGGAAGAGGTTGATCCACCACAAGATACAACCATGCTGATATGGGATCCCGACCTGATCATGCCTTCCAATGACCTGTTTGAGTCTCAAGAACCACCCATCGAGGTATCGGTGGTGAAAACGTGTAGTAAAGGTCCACATGTCTCAAAATACATCACTTCTACCCAAAATTCGAGAGATAAGGCATCCCCTGATCCCCCAAAAGCACCTTTTTCTCCTAGTAGGAAACCTATAAGCATCCATACCCAAGAATTGCCCAAACGTGATTACAATGTAGTTGAAGATTTGAACAAGTTAAGGGTGAACATATCAGTCATGGACATGTGTAGGATCCCTCAACAGAAGGACTTACTGCTACAAGATTTGAACTCAGTAGAAGACCCTAAAAATAACAATGGCTAGGAAATAAATCTATCTCCCCTAGACCCAGTAAATAAACTGACCATGAATACTTTTTTAGAAGATAATAAAGGGAAGCCTTTTGTCCCACCTTTCCTTTTAACGTTCAAAGTTTTCAACAAGAATCTCCATAATTGTTTGGTAGATTCAGGAGCATCTTCCAACTTTATGCCCTTTTCAATATGCATAAAATTAAATGACATTCCTCTATAGAGCACCAAACACGTGATACATATAGATAGGACCCAGGTCAAATTCATGGGGGAACTTAGGGATGTAATGATCAGAATAACGACACATCCTAAATTTGTGCAAGTGATTGACATCATCGTGGTAGACATCCTAGAGGCCTATGGGTTATTACTAAGTCAAGATTGGTCTAAGAAGTTAAATGGGTACTTTAGCATAGATTGGGCACACCTGTGGCTACCATTGAAGGGATACAAGAATATGATCAGAATCGATAGGGAGAGATATCTGAAACATACGGTCACTGATCTAGAAACCATGAATGAACCCTCATCTACAGATTTCCTCATGCTTGGCAATTATTCCTGCGATTCCCACTTATGAAACTTTTCTCCTCTCTCATCTGATGTCCCCCTCACTTAAAAACCTAAAATGTTCTTTCAAGAGAAATCATTGATACCGATAGAAGACTCCCTCTTTTGCCAAGACCCTGCGTTAGAAATTACAGAACAAGAGACAGGGGAGATAGAAAGTAATAAGGAAGGAGAAAAGGGATATTGTCTTTAAAAAATTTGGACCATATACTTTGATGGATCTAAATCGTAGGAAGGATCATGGGTAGGGTACATCCTCAATGATCCAAAAGGTAAGCATTATTTTTTGTCCTATAGACTAGAATTCAAATTCACCAATAACACCGTGGAGTATGAAGCTCTAGTACAAGGGTTAAATAAAGCCATAGACATGAACATAAAAGAATTGAAAGTTTTTAGGGACTCAAATATTATTGTTAGACAAGTAAGGAATATTATACATTGAAATTCCCCACACCTGAAGAATTGACAATAGGAAGTGCATAGGTTAATGGAGAATTTTGAATCTTTCAATATCACCGCAATCCTCAGAGAAAAGAACATCCTTGTTGATTCTCTAGCAACAACAGCTTCGAGGCTATCACCTCTAGAGGACTATGAAGTATCCCAATTCACTATGGAACTACTCTACAAGCCATCGGTTCCTAACAATATCTCTAATTGGAAGGTCTTTGAAGGAGATGAACAGATCATAAGCTTCTTGACTAACCAAGACAATTTCAAAGATTTAGCCAATGACGATGAGGTATTCCAGAAGAAAATAATAGAAAATAATCCTCGAATAGGCCAACCTATTGATAGGTCAAAATCTCACACCATCCCGAAGGGGATAGCTAATCTAGAAAGTCTATTTGACCTGAAAGAATGCTTTAGGGTGCCTAAGAATTCTAAGACTAGTAGCTCATGTCCCTTGCATGAAACTATGAATCTAGGAACCTCGGAAAATCAAAAGAACGTGAATCTTGATAAGACCATATCTAAAGAGGAAAGAATTGCTTATCTCATATTGTTCAGACAATATCAAGATGTCTTCGCATGGTCCTACCGAGACCTGAAAACCTACGACACCTAGATGATTCAACACACTATATCGTTGAATCCTAAGGTGAAAATTTTCCAACAGAAGCTTTGAAAGTATCACCAATCCATGGAACCTCTCATGTATAAGGAGTTAAAGAAAATTTTAGATGCCAAGATCATTTTCCAGGTCAGGCATTCCTCATGGGTAGCAAGTCTAGTTCCTGTGAGAAACAATTCTGGAAAAATTCGCTTATGCGTAGATTTTATAAATCTCAACAGAGCTTCAGAAAAGGACAATTACCTGATCCCTCCAATGGAGAAACTCCTGCAGACCATTTCTGGATCAGATATCTTCTCCCTATTGGATGTTGTCTTAGGCTACAACCAAGTCCCATTTTCAGAGGAGGATCGTTTAAAAACTACCTTCCGAACCAAGTGGGGAACCTTCACTTATAAACGCATGCCTTTTGGGTTAATCAACGTAACAGAGACCTTCCAAAGGGCCATGGACATATCATTTCAGGGACTAATCAACAAGTGTGTGGTAGTGTATCTAGATGACATAACTGTGTATTCAAAGAACATAGAAGAGCACATCCAACACTTAACTCAAATTTTCAAAAGGTGTAGGAGATATGGTATATCCTTAAATCCCAAGAAAACTTCTTTCGGCGTCGAGCAAGGTAAGCTACTAGGAAACATTATATCCCAAGTAGGCATTCACATAGACCTAGAAAGGATCAAATCCATAGCTCAACTCTTGTTTCCTCACAATAAGAAAGCTATGTAGTATTTTTTCGGGAAAATCAATTTTGTGAGGAAATTTACTCCCAATTTCACGGAGACTATCAAACCCTTACAAAAGATGATTCACAAAGATGCCAAATTTAAATGGGATGATGAATGGAAGGAGGCTTTTAGAAAGATTAATATTTCTATATTACAGGCCCCTGTGTTATGAAGTCCTTATTTTAATAAGGATTTCTTCCTCTATACTTTTGCCTCCGACCAATCGTTAGCTATGGTATTGACTCAAAAGGATGATGGAAACAACAAGGTCCTAGTGTCGTTCATGAGCACTAATATCCAAGGAGTTGAGCATAATTACCCTATTGTAGATAAACATGCTTATGTGGTATATAAAGCAATGAAACACTTTAGGTCTTACATCCTCAAGAACCATACCAAGGTGTTATCACTGAAATTTCGTCTGCACATGGCGACAAGAACTCCACATCATCAAAACAACAATGAATTCATTCATGGCACTGAATTAATTTCACAACACTCCAGAAGGGCCAAAAACTATACAAAGTAACCAAAAATTGAAGGGCACTTTGCAGCAGTTTGATGCGCGCGCGCATGCGCGGGACAAAAACGTGTTATTAGTGCATGCGCGCTCGATGCGTGGCTATCAACACAGAAACCTGCGCATCTGCTAATATGGCGCATTAATTGAATAGGCCGGCCTCCCAACCACTTACGGACCGGCTCCCAAGATGATTTGACTCTCAAATCAGAGCCGGATCTGCAAAATCGGTGGGTTAATGACCTAAATAAACCCTAAACGGGCCCCTGTTCACACTTTGAGAAGGTTATGTGACCGCCCGTGAAGCTGCTATAAAAGGCCATGAGGATACACTATTTTGGTAAGGAATTATAAGCATTGTTATGTTGTTCAGATGGTTAAGGGCTCATCCTTTACCAACAACCCATCAACTGCATCACCGAGAGTTCTTTCACTGCTATGTGTAGTTCTGTTCATTTGTAAGGAAAGAAAATTGTGTGAGGGCCCCAAAGAGCCTTATGCTGGGGGGAGAAGGAACCTCTGGTCTCTTTCTTCAGCGTGCTCTGGTTTCATTAATACACCATCCTGAAACCATTGGTGACCCCTTTGTCTTGTGTTTGATGTTGATTGTTTCTTTTTACCATTTTATTTGTTTTCAGTTGATAATTAGATTGTAGTTAGTTTTGTTTCCTTTAACCCTCTGCTCCACAGCTATTCTGCCCTGCTAGACCCAACAGGGTATGCAAGCGCTCTCTATTTGCTCACCTGGTGACCATTTGAACGCAAACAGACTGGCGACTCCACTGGGGAGTTAGGTATCAAATCCTCCCTCAATTGGGTTTAATTCGCTTTCCTTTTTGTTTTATTAACTTGTAGGGACACAAACCGGCCTCTGTCGACCTGCGAACCAGTCAATTCACAGGAGAATCGAGAGAAATACATTCAGAGTGTCTTTCTCGATAACTTATCACAAGCGCGCGGTATTCCACCCCACAGACGCATGCATGTGCTTTGGTTCTTAATACAGTCCGCGCGCAGGCGCCACACGCGCCTCTGTCTATACTAACAGCCGCGCATTGGAACTAAATTTTTCATTGTAAGGTT
>SNQJ01S0035977.1:42855-54540 GCA_010110895.2 Picea sitchensis | reverse complement strand
ATTATAGGTTCAATATTATGGTTTATGGGTAAACAATTTAAGTATAAGGTTTAGTACATAGTGGATTATGGTTATGGGTTAAGGACTAAGGTTTATTTTTTAGGGTTATTATTAAGTATTTTAGTTTTAGGATGAAGATTAATTTTTTAATTAGGATAATGTGTAAGGGTCGGCTAGGTTAAATGTTTTAGGTTCTAGTGATTTGGGTTTAAGGTGTAGGGTTTAGGGTTATAGGTTAACAATAAAAAAAATGGGTTAAGGTTAAAATATCATCGTTAAAGTATAGGGGTTTAGGATAAGGTTCAATGCCAATGGTGTGAGAGTTAATTCTTTGGGTTTAAGGGATAATGGTTAAGGATTGAAGCTTAAGGAATAAGGAATAGTGATATTGGTTTGGCTATGAATTAGGATTATTGATTTACAAGATTAGGTTGTCATGGATATCAGATGGACCAATTAAAGAGGAATATTTGTGACTTATTTAGTGGGAAAATATATCATATCAATTCATTCCTCAAATTCCTAAATATATATGAGGCTCAACTCCCTTCTTTCTATATTCCACCATTTAAGGAAAAAATATCATTCTAAGAACACAAGGTCTATGTAAGTAGGAATTAGTTAATCTCGAATGTATTAGAAAGCCATGGTTAATATATCTTATTAGGTCACTTGATGTTGATTCAATTAAGTGGTTTAAAATTGTTCTATAAATGCAGTGATGACTTCCATAAAACATCCATTACAAAATATTATACAGTTTCCATCTATGATAATGCTTTTTCAACAATATATGCTAGTAATAGAATGAATACTTTTGAAATTGGACATACTATTAAGGAATTTATAAAACCCAAAATTTAATGACTTTTTCAAAACCCAAGATCACCCACATCCTTACAACATTGGATGGCTCCAAATCAAGAAGGAGAACTACATCACCAAGGAATGTATATTTCTATCCTTGAAAAAAATGAGGTAACATGTGATCATGTCACACCTTTGAATATCTACAATGATGTATTATTAGGAAACCTTACTTGTGATAGAAATATGGGGTCTACTATCATGACCTTGGATCATCAACATTGGGTCAATCAAGGGTATATTGTTCTATGTTTTCAAGGTAAAGTGAAAACTAAATCTATTTGTGGTTTCAACCACATACTTTTATAAGTTGGTCAATCACTCTTTGTGGTTTCAACCACATACTTCCATAAGTTAGTAAATCACACATGTAAATGTCTTATGTGGACTACCTAAGCAATGTCTTGTATGAAGTTATCATGACTAAACTATTATCCACCATTAACACCCCAAACGTTTATTGCACTTCTTGAGGTTTATAGTGGAAAGTAGTAGGAACTTTCATTACATTTCAACACAAATAGAACTAAAAAGTGATTCCTCTTAAGCCCCCACTACTATTTACTATGTAGGAGGATATCACTAGTGTTGTGACAAAACTATATAACTTATTCTTCACTGTAGTTTTCAATTGTTCTACCTAAGATGCCCCCAACATTCTACAACCTAGTTCATTATGCAATTATTCATGCTTGATCCCATTGAAATTTTGGACAATATTATCATGGACTTATCCTTAGATGGGGTTGTCTCTTAGTGCACATTAAATATATCACTATCTCATTAGAGTATGCACTCAACTAGTATATTAATATTGGATTATAATCTTACCTCCATGCTATATATTCCATTGCTAGTTGTGCACTCATCTAGATCTAGGGAACCTAGTGTAATGAAACAACACCACTTGGTAGTCTACCATTACTACCAACCTATATGAATATCATTAACATAATTCCTATTACTCGTGACATTTATATTCCTAAACAAATAAAACATCTAATGTAAATGTTGAGCTCTTATATCCTTGTATTCCTCCTTTGCTTGATAAAAGCACAACTTCGTTGGATCCTCGAATTCACATTGATCATAAGTTCAATACACTATCTCCTTTTGACCAATACATAGATCAAATGAATTGATACACATACATAAGGCTATACAAATATTATACGTTGTCAAATCAAGTGATTCCCTTGCATAATCCAAGTATTTCACATTTGAGAAAGTGACAAAACAAATTGCTTTGTGGATAACACACTAAAATTTTATGCATCAACATTAACCTCCATTTCCTACAGGAAAACAATTTATACTTCCAATGCAATGGAGACCATTTCTACCTAGGGAAATGGACTCTTGATCCATGCATTGACCTAATTCTTGTTCATGATAGATATTCATAATCTCTATCTGTGATTAAATGGGTACTTGCAACGGTATTTGTCACAAGTTTCTTTTATTACTTGTCATGACCATCTCAAATATGACCCACACCTAATCTACAATATGTGATTGATCCTTATTCAAAAATTCATTTATGTGTCATCACCAATAGATCAACATGTAGTATGCTATTGTTCCAAATTAATTCCAAAGTCCTTGACATCATTAATGGGATCTCATAGTGGATCGAGGTGGCGTGTCCACTAGCTCTAATGATTAAATTTGATTGTATTATCATCATTAAGGCCCCTAAAAACTAACATATTCTCAAAGTAAGTGTCATGTAGAGAATGTTGTCAATCAAGGGTAGATTGTTCTATGTTTTCAAGGTAAAGTGAAAACTAAATCTCTTTGTGGTTTCAACCATATACGTTTATAAGTTAGTCAATCACTCTTTGTGGTTGCAACCACATACTTCCATAAGTTAATCAATCATGCATGTAAATGGATTATGTGGACTACCTAACCAATGTCTTGTATGAAACTATCATGATTAAACTAATATCCACCACTAACACCCCAAAATTTTATTGCACTTCTTAAGGTTCATAATGGAAATTAGTAGGAACTTTCATTACATTTCAATGAGAATAGAACTAAGAAGTGATTCCTCTTAAGACCCCACTACTATTTACTATGTATGAGGACCTCACTAGTGTTGTGACAAAACTATATAACTTATTCTTCATTGTAGTTTTCAATTGTTCTACCTAAGATGACCCCAACATGCTACAAACGAGTTCATTATGCAATTATTCACGCTTGATCCCATTGACATTTTGGACAAGATTATCATGGACTTGTCCTTAGATGGGGTTATCTCTTAGGTCACATTAAATATATCACTATCTCATTAGAGTGGGAACTCAACTAGTATATTAATATTGGATTAGAAGCTTACCTCCATGCTAGATATTCCATTGCTAGTTGTGCACTCATCCAGATCTAGGGAACCTAGTGTGATGCAACACAACCACTTGGTAGTCTACTATTACTAGAAACCTATATTAATATCATTGAGATAATTAATATTACTCATGAAATTTATGTTCCTAAACAAATAAAACATCTAATTTAAATGTTGAGCTCTTATAGCTTTACAATCCACCTTTGCTTTAGCAAAGCACAACTTCGTTGGATCCTCGAATTGATATTGATCATAAGTTCAATACACTATCTCCTTTTGACCAAGTTATAGATCAAATGAATCGACACACATACACAAGGCTATATAAATATTCTACATTGTCAAATCAAGTTAGTCCCCTACATAGTCCAAGTATTTCACATTTGAGCAAGTAAAAAAAAATTGCTTTATGGATAACACACTAAAATTTTAAGCATCAACATTAACCTCCATTTCCTACAGGGAAAAAATTTCTACTTCCAATGCAATGGAGACCATTTCTACCTAGGGAAAGGGACTCCTGATCCATGCATTGACCTAATTATTGTTCATGATAGATGTTCATAATCTCTAAATGCAATTAAATGGGTACTTGCAACGATATTTGTCACAAGTTTTTGTTATGACAATGGTTCAGTATTATTTGTGTCAATACAAATTACCTATTGCAATATCCTTAAAGTGTTCAAGATATGGTATGAATTGTTGGAAGAAAAAATTAGGATTACTTGGATGCTTCTTCCATTCATTTTGTATCAACATATGTTCATGAAGACACAAAAGTTAATAAAATATTAATGCATGTATATCACAATGATTTGAATAAGCAACTTTTTTAACTTCATTATTTTTATATTGTTTTCATTTTAATGTTGGGCATCATTTTTTATTATGTTTTATTAAGAACTAAACATAAAATAATTAAACAAAATAAAATATTTTAATCACCTATAATTAGGTGAAAATTTAATAAATTAAAGCTTAATTTTGGTTTCCTATTTCATATCAAAACATGAATATTCAATCTCAATGATTTCACTGAGTCTTAAAACCCTCCCATATCGTCAATGCATTTTCCTAGTCTAACCATGTAAAATTTCAACGCATACAGTCATATTTTGAAGAAATTTCAACATTGGCCCCATTCACTACTCAATGTGTCGGGTCAGTTGATGACATTGCATATGGGCGTGTTGGAAGACATTCCATGACATTAAGAGAGTTCTGACCAAGATTTTGTAGATGGGAATGACGAATGATGAAAATGAGACCGCATAATGAAGATTCATGAAAACATGGAGGATGTTGAAGATTATGCAAGGACTCTAGGCATCCCTGAGTCTTGAAACCATCACATACCGTCAAGACATGTGTCTCTTCTAACCATGTCAAATTTTGACGTATACAGGCACAATTTGAAGAAATTTCAACGTTGGTACCATTCACTGCTCACCATGCGGCGTCGATGGATGACATTGGTGATGGACGTGTTGTAAGATGTTCCATGACATTTCAAGAGAGTTTCAACAAATATTTTATAGATGGGAATGAGGAATGATGACAATGAGACAGCATGATGAACATTGATGCAAACGTGGACGATCTCAAATATTATGCAAGGACATCATGCATCCTTAGGTCTTGAAACCTTTGCATATCATCAAGGCATGTGTCTACTCTAACCATGTCAAATTTTGACGCATACAAGCACAGTTTGAATAAATTTCAATGTTCACCCCATTCACTAGTCATCATGCGGCGTCGATGGATGACATTGGTGATGGGTGTGTTGGTTGAATACATTCCATGATATTTCGAGAGATTTTTGACAAAGATTCTATAGATGGGAATTATGACGAATGATGACAATGAGACTACATGATAAACGTTGATGAAAACATAGACGATCTCAAATATTATGCGAGGACATCAGGCAATATCCTTCAAACTTGATACCATCGCATACTGTCAAGGCATGTGTCTAGTCTAACCATGTCAAATTTTGACACATGTAGGAACATTTTGAAGAAATTTCAACATTGGCCCCATTCACTGCTCACCATGCGGAATTGGTGGATGACATTGGTGATGGGCGTGTTGGAAGACGTTCCATGAAATTTGAAGAGAGTTTTGATGAAAATTATGTAGATGTGAATGACGAATGATGACAATGAGACTGCATGGTGAACATTGATGCAAACATGGATAATATCAAAGATTATGCGGGGACATCAGAAATCCTTGAGTCTTGAAACCCTCGCATTCCATCAAGGCATGTGTCTAGTCTAACCATGTCAAATTTCAATGCATACAGGAACAATTTGAAGAAATTTCAACGTTGGTCCCATTCACTTCTCAATGTGCGACATCGGTGGATGAAATTGCTGATGGGAATGTTGGAATATATTCCATGAAATTTCAAGAGAGTTCTGAAAAATCCCTAAATCCCCTAACCCCTAATCCATTGACCCTTAAAGCCTTAATCCTCAATCCCTAAACCCTTAAGCCCTCAACCTTAGTTAATCATTAATCCCTTAACATAAAATCCCTAAATCCCCTAACCCCTAATATATCGACCCTTAAACACTTAAATCCTAATCCCTAATCCATTAATCCATAAACCCCTATGCCCTAAGCACTTAAACATTAATCCCCTAGCCCATAATCCCTAAGCCATTAACCATTAAACTACCTAACCCGTAAGTGCCAAATCCCTTAGCTCTTGACCCTTAATCCCTTAAACCCTAACCCCTAATCCATTAACCCTTAATCCCTATACCCCAAATCCCTAAATCCCATAATCCTCAAATCCCCTATCCACTTAACCCCCAACACCTCAACTAATTAACTATTTAGGCACATCCAGCATTAAATCTAACACTATTTCTGGCTCTATTTTCGACGCTATTAGCACCTACATCTTTTGGTCGATGCAAAAACCGCCATAAATAGCGCCATCCCAATAAATAGCACCGAATTTTTCAAAACAATGGAGAAAAATACACTAAAACAATCTTTGGAAGAAAAAAAGGGAGAAAATCACAGGGATTTGTTGTAGTGAGATGTATGGGGACCATATCAAGTATTGTCTCTTGGTGGCTCTCATTATTATGTTACTTTTATTGATGATGCAACTAGAAAAACTTGGGTTTATTGCATTTGAATAAAAATATGATGTTTTTGGCACTTTTAAGAAATGGAAAGATTTGGTTGAGAATGAGATATGAGAAAGGTTGAAGTGTCTCATATCAGACAATGGAGGTGAATATTGCAGCAAGAATTTTGATGATTACATTTCATACCATGGGATTCGTAGAGAGAAGATAGTTCCAGGAATGTTGCAATAAAATGGTGTGTCAAAAAGGATGAACAAGACAATCATGGAACATGCAAACAGTATGTGATTGCATGTTGGGTTGCCCTTACATTCCTGGGAAGATGTTGTAGATATTTTTGTTTACATAATAAACATAGGACCTTCAACTTCCTTGGATGGTGGCATTCCAAAGGAGGCATGGACATGCAAAAACGTAATCTATTCATTTATGAGGATTTTTGGTTGTGAAACATTTGTCCATATTGATAAAGAAAATAGAACAAAGTTTGAGGTAAAATCCAAGAAGTATACCTTTATTGGATATGGTGTTAATGATTTTGGTTATCGCTTATGGGATTATGAAAATCACAAAATCATTAGGAGTACAGATGTGGTATTTAATGAAAAGGTCATGTACATAGATCAGTTGCAGTGAAAGAAATGGGAAAAGGAAAACACATAATACACAGTGCTTGATGAAATCAAAGAAAATGAAATTCCAAAGTACCAGAAAATAAAAATGTACAACAATATGAGCAACAAGAACCTCAAACTCATGCAAGTGTTGTTAGAATATCTACCAGGTTAAGTAGACCCCTTGAACAATACTCTCCTACATTGTATTATTTATTGTTGATTGACTCTGGTGAACGAGAAAGTTATGAAGAGGTAATGTAGGTAGACACTAAAAATAAGTGGGAGTAAGGCATGAAAGAGGAAATGGATTCATTGGTAAATAACCAGACTTGGGACTTGGTTCAGTTGCTTGTGGGAAAAAGAGCATTGCAGAATAAATGGGTTTATAGGTTGAAGGAAGAAGATGGAGGCAAAAAGTGGTACAAGACTAGACTTGTTGTAAAGGGGTTTGCACAAAAGAAAGGTATATATTTTGATGAAATATTTTCAACTGTTGTTAAAATGACTTTATTAGGACTATTTAAAGTCTTGTGGTGGTAGAAGATTTGCATCTTGAATAGTTTGATGTAAAATTAGTTTTTCTCCATGGGGATTTGGAGGAAGAGATTTATATGTAGAAACCACATGGGTATGAGGTCAACGGGAAGGAAAATTTGGTATGCAAGTTGAAGAAGAGATTTTATGTCCTAAAGCAAGCTCCAAGGTAGTGGTATTTGAAGTTTGAGAGGTTTACGACAGAACAAGGTTATAGTAGATGTCATTCTGATCATTGTGTTTATTTCAAGAGGCTAGAAAATGGAAGATATATTATCTTGATATTGTATGTAGATGGCATGCTTGTTGTAGGGTCTAACATGCAGGATATAAATTTGCTCAAAAAGAAATAATAGAATTCATTTGCAATGAAGTATTTTGGTGCTCCAAATAAAATCCTTGGTATGAGAATAACAAGAGATAGGAAAAATCACAAATTGATATTGTCTCAAAGTTAGTACATAGAGAAGGTGTTTGAGAGGTTTCGAATGTAGTATGAAAAACTAGTTAGTACACCTTTGGCTAAGAATTTTAAATTAACGAAGGAAATATGTCCCAAGACACAGGAACAGATAGAATACATGTCTAGGGTCCCTTGTTGATCAACAACTGGTATCTTTATGTATGTTATGGTGTGCACAAGACTAGATAGTACACATGCAGTGGGAGTTGTGAGAAGGTATCTGATGTAGGAGCATCCACAACACATCAAGCGAGCCAACGCGTGGAGCAGGAAAGACAGCTGGACAGTGCCTACAAATTTTGAAACACCTTGATAATTGTTGCGCCAAACATTAATGTGTGAAATTAATGACGCGCACTTGTATCTTGTAAATGGACCTTGAGCAGATAAGCTCTTGTCCTTAGTAGATAGGAAGGCATTTAATAGATTTAATGTTGTTAGATAGGAATTTAATTGTAGACTTGATAGTTGTAGAATTCGAGAGGGAAAACGGAATATAGGCACCCTCCTTTGTACATTGTAACATTATTATTGAGAACAGGAGCAAGAAGAGAAGAGCAGGCAAAGAACTTGTGGAGAGCACCCATGTACAGATTGAATTGATAGAAGAAATTCTTTGATTCACTTTCATGACTAGTGTTGTTTCTCTGTGTTGATATTGTGCTCATGAATGTTTGTTTTCTTTGTATGCATTTTCTCTAAATATGTTGTGCATATGATTTCAGAGGTTTAACTGAAGTCTGTGAGAGAAGAGAATGAGTTTCAATTGTTTCTCTGTTTGAGCCAGGAGATTCCTGCATAGAGTGCAGTCGAATTCATCTGCATTGAGTGCGTTGATGAGGCTCAACAGTTAAACTCTTATTCTCGTTCACCCAGAAATTGATTGGGTTTAATAGAGTCGTGCAGAAGAAGTGCAGGTTGAATTTGAAGTCTCAGTGGCTAGCCTAAGTAAAGAGTAGGCAGGGATTACTGTGGCTACAAGTGCCCAAAGTCTGGAGGACTCAACACTTTGAGAGTTGTTGAAGGTCGAGCGTGAGCAGTGGGTGCAAAGTCTCTGAGGGAGTCGAAGTTGACAAGCTCAGGAGGAATAGTTCCGTCGTGAGTCATGGGAGAAGAACCTAGGAAAAGGTTCGAGCCAGAAAAAGCTTTGAAGCGGAAGATTTACTTAGGGAGGAGAAATCGACAACCGGTCTTGTAGGGGAGAATCCGCGAAAACCCGTCGACCGTCAGATCTGGGAGAAGTTGCGCGGGAGTTATCCTTTAGGTGCAGGAAGAAAGAGTTGAGGGCCATCGGAATTCGGCTATCGGGTTTTACGGAGGCCAGAGTTTCACACCCGTTGAAATCGCGATTGGATATTTCCCGAAGTCGTTGGAGCCGTCAATCTCCGCGAGGAAACGTGGCATAGGATCCGAAGGAGTCAGGATTCGGCATATCGGGAGTTAGAGTACCTAGCAGTTGGAATGGAATTTTCAATGTCGCGATTCATGATATCCCGCGAGGATCACCACCATTGATCGCTGGGATGCATGTCGGGAAATCCCATCATATCAGGGTTCGAAGAATCAGGGTTCTCGACAAGTGAGAACTCTTGTAGGATGGATCCGTGATCCGTGAAATCCCGAAGGTGACGTGGCGGCGTGGGACCCCAGAAGCTAGTGGAATACAGGTGGTGCTGTATCGGGGAATCGGTACATCGGTACTCGGGGTTTGAAAATTTAGAGCGTTGATATCGTGAGTAGCGATATCCCGAAAGGGAAATCCCTGACAGGCGTGAGAACGTTGACCTTTGACCCATCGAGGTTCGGGGTTCTGATTTGCACAAAGTGCTTTCTCATAAACTTCACGATAACGCGAAGCCCAATTTCCCGAGGAGACTGCGGGAGATCGTTAGAGCATCCTGTGGGTGACCTAAGGTCCCGATACGGGATTTGGAGGGCATATTAGCTCTTCGGGCCTGAGTGAAAAAGAAGGTCCTGTTGAGAGCGGTTGGATCATGAGGGTCACGACTGCGCCAAGTGGTATCAGAGTGGGAGAAGAGCTCTCTTTGTTTTCAGTAGCAGAGAGAAGAAATTTTCACCATGCCTCCGAGAAGAGGTAGACAATCACCCAATCTAGAGGGGGAAAGGGAATTGTCCAGAGGAAGAGAAATGTCCAAGGAAGGAAGTAACCATGGATAGAACGTAGAAATGGAGAGGGAATTATGAAATCTTTGTGCCAGAATGGAAGATATGGAAGCGGCACATAGACGCGCAACGCATACTGGAGATTTAAGTGACTCCGAAGTGGAGGAGGAAGATGGATGTGAAGAAGAGGTTGCAGCAGGAGATGCATCAACCGAACGGCTGATTAAATCCATTTCCAGGATGAGTTCCAAGACCAAAATGGACATTCCAGTCTATGAAGGAAGCCTGGATGCAGAAGAGTTGTTGGATTGGATCCGAGCTCTTGACACCTACTTCGATTATGAGGATATCGAAGAGGACAAAAAGGTAAGGCATGTTGTTACCAAGTTGAAGGGACATGTAGCCTTATGGTGGGACGAGCTACAGGCGGATAGACGTTCCAAAGGAAAACAGAAGATTAAAAGTTGGGACAGGATGATCGCGAAAATGAAAGCGAAATTCATCCCAAGGGATTACCAGATCACACTGTTCAGGCGAATGCAAAACCTAAGACAAAAGCTGATGATAGTCAGGGAATACACTGAGGATTTCTACCAACTGAACATCAGAGCAGGTCATCGAGAGAGCAATGATGAGAAGGTGGCGAGATATTTGAATGGTCTGAGGTATGACATTCAAAATGAATTGAGCATGGTTACCATCCGAACAGTTGAGTATGCGTACCAGATGGCTCTGAAAGCCGAGGAGAAGCTGAGCCATAAGCAGGGACAGGGAGGGTGAGGTAGGAGTCAGCCCAGAGGCAAGGCAGTTTCTCAGGACAAATACCAGAAGCCCAAGGAGGAGTGGAAGAAACCTCAGGGTAAACTTGAAAGAGGTGGAACCTCACAGAGGCAGCAATATGCTGAGCCGAGGAGGCAGCATACTGAACAGGGTGGCGGTTATGCTGATGCCAACACATTTCCTCATGCCAGAGGTAGGGGAAGAGGTCGAGGAGGAATCATCACATGTTTTACATGTGGGAAAGATGGCCATAAAGTTGTTGACTGTCCAGACAGGAAAATGGACAGAGGAGAAGCTCACATCGTTGAGGCACAGAGGCGTGATGTTGAGGATGAGGACACCGGAAGTGGGAAGTCACTAACGATGCATAAAGTCCTTTTGACACCCGAGAAAGAGGTGGAGGACATAGCTCAGAGAACCAGACTGTTCAGGACCACGTGCAAGACCAAGGGTTGGAAATGCAAGGTCATAGTGGACAGCGGAAGCACAGATAATCTCGTTTCAACCAAGATGGTGGAAAAGCTGGAGCTAGAAACAACTAAGCACCCGAGTCCATATAAGGTCTCGTGGCTAAAGAAAGGACACCGGGTAAGTGTCACAAAACAATGCTTAGTTAAATTCAAGATAGGGAATTATAATGATCAGATTCTGTGTGATGTTATTCCCATGGACGTATGTCATATATTGCTGGGTAGACCATGGCAGTATGACCGAAATGTGATTCATGATGGAAGGATGAACACATACACTTCGGAAAAGGATGGGAGAATCCATAAATTTCTTCCGATAAAGGAGAAATAAGTGAAGCCGGAAGTAAACAGCACAATACTT
>SNQJ01S0035976.1:46666-56855 GCA_010110895.2 Picea sitchensis | reverse complement strand
TCGAAGGCCCTTTTCTCCAATATGCCCCAGTCTTTGATGCCACAACATGTCTTCTTTCCAGGGACATTATTGGTCTTGTCTTCTTTATTTTTCTGCTCAGGGAAAATAGAACTATTACACCCATTAGTATAAGTGCTTCCAAACAACTTGTATAGATTTCCACATAGAACTCCCCTCATCAACACCATTCTCTACGTACCATATTGCAAGTGCCCTTTCCCAATACAGTATCCACTCCTGCATCATCCAACTTACTTACAGATATTAGGCTCCTGGCTAGTTTTGGAATGTGCAGAACCCCGACGAGAGTTATAATCCTTCCATCTTTTGGAAGCAACTTAACCCTTCCATGTCCCATGATTTTGGTTGTCGACTGATCTCCTAGGAATACATCACCACCATCGTATTTTTCATATTCATAGAACCACTACCTGTGAGGAGTCATATGGTATGACACACCTAAGTCAATCAATTATACATCATGGTCTGCATGTGTACCCGTAGATTCCTGGTAAACATCACCTCCTTCTTCAGTGGAGGTTTTCGCCTCTGTGGAAGAGGTACTATTAGATACCTTTGGTTTATCAACCTTCTTAGACTTGCAATATTTCTTATAATGCCCTTTTTTACCACACTTCCAGCATTTCCTCAAATATTTTCCTGGAGTCTTAGATCTACCTTTAGATTTAGATCTCCCCCCCGAAGACTTACCAGGATTCCTGTCTTGGGTATGAACTCTTACAAATAAAGAATTTGTCCTATGACCATCCATGATTTTCCACCTCATCTCTTCATATAACAAGGATGCAACTACATCCTCATACTTCAATTTAGATTGAGTGGTACTACCAATTGCTACAACCAGATTATCCCAAGATTCTGGCAAAGAACATAACAAAGTAATACACGTATATTATTCTGCAATTGTAATATTAACAAAGACAAGTTGACTTACCAGATTATTAAAGGCATTTATACATTCTGTCATAGAATCTCCATCTTCCATCCTAAGATTATACAACTTCTTTCGAAGAAACAACTTGTTTACCAGGGACTTTGATTGATACAAATTCCCTAACTTATCCCATAGTTCCTTGGTTGTATATTCTCCCGAGACATTCAACAACATCAAATCTTCCAGGCAGAGTCGAATAATACTCCTTGCTCTTTTTCCCAACTTCTCCCAATCTTCCTGCGACATACCAGTAGGTGGTGTACTAGTAGTTTTTGTACTAGTAGGTTGTGTACCAGTCAACTGTGTGCCAGTAGGTTGCATACCAGTAGGTTTTGTACCAGGATCCACAACAATCCATTGTTCTTTGTCTACAAGAAGGTCCTCCATCTTGAGCTTCCATAGCTCAAAGTTTTTACCATTGAACTTCTCTATCTCGATTCTAGAAGAGCTCTCCATTCCTCTTTCTACACTCGAATATCCACTGCAAAATATCCCACTAAACCCAGGTTTATCACAGACCCAAGATAAACTTGATCTATTAAGACCGAGCCAAACCCTCAACCACAAAGGCATCCCTCTAAAGCCAAAAATGATCTTTGATACCACATGTAAGTTTTAAACCTGTGAAGTAAAGCAATGCATATAGATTCTTAAGAAAAACATAAATTAATCAATGGCCCATACACATAGTACATAGAGATTTACACCGAAAACCCTTAACTGGGAGAAAACCAGCCTTGCTTCGTGTCGCACCTTGCAACTCTTTATTGTATTAATTTCACCATTCACCATACAATATATACAATGTTTTAGGTATTCCGTAGCTACCAAAACCCTAATCCCTTAATCCGAGATTAATTTAGAAAACCGCTAAAAATAGTAAAATCCGCTAAAATAGCAAAAACTGCCTAAAAAAAAAAAATTGGGCGCTTCCCGGAATGTTGCGTGTAACCAGGGGGGGCATACCTAAACCCCCCTAGGAAGCACCAAGCGCACATGATACAAAGAGTGAAGGAAGTTAGGATCGTCAGACACATTTGTCGAATCTGACGCACCCACACACACACATGAAAAGAATATAACACATACCCAATAGAGGAAGTGTGCAAAGGTGGTGTCGACGCCCGCAGCCTCTCAACCCGCAGGTTGGAAGGTCTACGTGCACACAGGATATTTCCCTTACACCATCCCGAAGAGATTTTCACTAGCTCTTCTATTTTCCTTTCGAAAAATCTGCACCCACAGCAAATCCTTGTGGGATCCCCTCTTTGCACTTAGGAGATCGGATCTCATGCTTTCGTGAATCCATAGGTCGAGAGTTGGTCTCTTGAATCCCCGAAAACTAAAAACAGTCAACGCTGACCTTTCCTCTTTCCTTTTCAGGATTTTCCTTATCGCGATTTCGGCGATCGCAATGTTGAGAAACTCGTCTCCTCGACTCCCGAATCCCGATTTTCCGAAACTCCGATACACTCGCGAGATTTGACCTTTCAGCACCACTTCACTTCATCGGGACTTTGGAATTCACAATATTGCGAATAAAATTGTAGTTTTTTCGAAACTTCACTCTCCGAAACCCTGAAATAGCATGCCACCTATCCACCTCACTGGCTCATATGGTTCCACATCATTCTCTTGGCCTTCGGGATTTCATGGTTCGAGATATCGCGATTCCCGTTGCAAGGCTTACGAGACTTCTACCCACGAAAAACCAATACAAGTATCCACTTGTAAATCCAACGGCCCTTATGGCTCGGATCTACGGTCCTGCCCCTCCTAAGATTTGAACCTTTAGGAGTATTGGTGGTAACTTCCCCACTTCTCTATGAGATCTAACGGCTCACGGGACTTCGCAGATTCTCCACCGAGAATTCCGACCGTCTGTCTCTTCCTCTAAGAGCTTTTCCTCCTACGGTCCGACGTTGCTATGCTTTCCTTCGGCCACTTCGAAGGCTTCGAATCATTTTTGAACTTTTTTCCAACTCTGAACCTTTCAGAAAATCTCTTGCACGCACTCCTTGCGGTAGACTTTCAAACACTTTCAAGTGCTTGAATCCCTTCGACCCTGCACACTCCTGCAGCAGTAGTCTCTAACTTCTCTTGATCGGATCATAACCCTAAGACTTCACTCGGCCTGCGCACTCCTTGCACAGCGCCTGTGCCTGACTGCACTTCTATGGAAATGAGAATAAAAACTATCTATCCTGAGCTTCCAGAGACAAACCTCTGAACCTTTTGGTCAACGCACTCCTTGCGGACAATTCAACTGCACTCCTTGCAGGAACTCTTGCTCAGATAGAGAAACAATTGAAACTCATTTCATTACCCTTTCCTCTCAAATTCCAAACATTCAACAAGAAATCATTCATACATAGCATGAAAGCAATTGCATGACAGAAAGAGTAAAACAATTGCGAGCATAACATTCAAAGATGCATACATAGAGAATATATGAACACAATGAGTCTGAATCACAACTTTCTTGTATTAATTCAGAACGTATGTACATGGAGTCTGCTACACAGCTCTCTGCTCCTCTTATATGCTCTTCATTCTCTCATAATAATGTTACAATACACAAGGATGGTGTCTATATCCCGTTTCCCTCTTGCGCTCTAAAACTGTCTAATCTAACATTGAATTCTATCTACTTGCATTAACTACTATAAATGCCTTCTACCTACTAAGGACGAGAGAAAATCGCTCAAGGTCTGTTTACATTATACAAAGGCGCTCCTTCTTAATGGCTCATTAATACTTTAAGACAATTTCAAAACTTGTGTTGGGCGCTCTTCCAGCTGTCCGTTGTCTCTGCGCTGGCTCGCCTGAGATGCTCCTGCATCAAAAGGTGAAACAAGGGAGATAACAGCCAAGTGAGATAGGATATCAACTACAACATTGTAATCCTTTGATGGGCCATTATCCCAAGACGAGAACCCAATATTTTTAGCAATAAAATCAAACTCGGAACTAGTTTTCCTACAAGGGTTTTTCCAGGAGTGTTTACCTGAATCTCATGTGCAATGTGTTATGGTTTATGAGTTAAATGCTTCCATTTATTTTTGGTTAAAACCTAGTTATGCAGTTAATGAATAATTTGTTTTTATTGTTGAGTTAATTTTCATGGTGCTAGGTTTCAGAAATTAATATGGTATTAAAGCCTCGACTCTGAGGAAGCCAGTTTGCATAAGCGATATTTGGCAATGAGAATTGTGGTCTGCGGAAAAAAAAATTAATTTTGAAAACTAAAGTTGTGGGTAAGAGATGATTAAAAAAATGGGAATCGTATGGATTTTACGGTATGAATCTGTACGCGATACATATTGTTGAGGAAGCAGGAAGATCGAGCACTTGGTAGATCGAGATCTGAGAGATGTTGTAACACCCATGTTCCCTCCAATATGCAATTAATCATAATTAGTAATTTTCCATGCCATGGCATAAAAACATTGTAAATGTATTATTGTAAATGTCAACAACTAATTGTGGGGTGAAGCCTTAAAGTACTTGCGATGATACCACTAGGGGAAAGAGTGAAGAAAACCTAGAGAGGGGTTCCTCATGCTAAAGAGGACCCAAGCCTCCTTTTTGATAATATTTGATTTTGGGAATATTCAGATATTCCCTTTAACTCTAATTTCAAGGAAAATCAATTAATGAGGAAGAGATGGTGGTTGAGAAACCAACCACCCTCAATGAATATAGGTATGGAAGACCTAGCTAGGATAGTTGAACTATCATCCAAAGTTACTATAGAGTCCCATCCCTGAAAAAAATATTGACCACATGGGTTTCTTCTAATAGAAGGAGGATGATAGGTTCAGAACCTTCCTATGTGCAGGCATGCAAGAGAAGGCACACATGAAGACAAAGAGGTGGGTTCAAGACTAGAGGAAAGAAGAGATATGAATTAAGGGGGGAGGAACCTATAAAACCAACCTGAGATATGAAGGGTGTGAGCTTGATGTTGGGAAAGTATATAATAAACCTCAGAGAGACACTAAGGGGGGTGTGAGAAAATATGAACTAAGGGTAGTTTGAAGGAGAGTAACCTTCACCTGTCAATTCTCCTTGAGAATGTGAGTGCAGAATTCCCTGGTGGTATTAGGGCTTGGCATGGGAGTGTCCTGTTATCGAAGTTACTGAGCGAGTAGAGCCTATGGTGGGTAGAAGGGAGAACACCCACAATCATTTGGTTGGCTAACATCACTATTGAACAAATAAGTTCCCTTATACCTTGTTTATATGAAATTAAAATGAGTGGTTGGATACTTGTGTCTATACTATGAATGTGCATGTCTGATTTATGGTATTGATACTTGTTTTATTTCCAATTCCTTACACATTAAATAATGGTGGAACTGAATAGATGGTTTTATCCTATAATCCTCATTCAAGGATAACTATCCCAATGTAGTTGGAATAAACCCCTAGTATTGGTTGCAAGTTTAATATGTTTTGAAATATGGAATTAGGAATACTAGTACCCACAATGAAATTGTTGGTGGGACAATTGAGCTCTAAATAAGTCCTTCACTCATTGAGATCCTTACAAGAAACTCCATAGAAGATCTAAGATAGTATTAAAACTCGGGAGAATTCATTAAACCTTTGAAATTCCATATTTTAATGGGAGAGACTTTGCAGTCCTTGGATATGAAGGTGGAGATAGCCTCATTTGTTGATCTCAACCATGAGGATCTCGTCGGATCTCAAGATATTGGAGATTATACCTACAGGGTTGTGTTGAGAAGTATCGATACTCGATATCTAGGGACCAGGGTTCCAGACCCTGGTTCCATTCCCTCGATACACATGAACAAGAAAGAGAGTGAGAGAGAGAGAGAGAGACTTCATGTATGACATATTGTGCCAATGTGGCAACCAAGGTGTCACAAGGGCGACTCTTATCATCTCCTGGTCCGCGAATGATTTGAGTGTGGGCCTTGTCGAGCTTGAGCCTTTGTATCATCACCTTAGATTGTCAAACATCAGATCTACTGACCGAAAGATCCTAGTTGTAGAGCTTCGTACACACTCAGGAGTGAGAGTAGTATCCTGGGATATCGAAGCACCGGACCCTGGAAGAATTCTAAGTACAACCCCTTTGGAAGTATCGATATTCAATATCCAGGGACCATGCTTTTATCCTCTAGTTTTGTGCCTTTAGTTATAATTGTAAGCATGATGATAGGGAAAGTGAATTTGGCCTAACATGTCATGCCAGGTGGCATATAGCAGCATGGAAACGTATTGGGACCTCTCATTCCAGGGGCATGCCTTCTTAGGCCTACGTGTTAAGTATGGGCCCAGTTGGGAGGGAAGGCCTTTGGATTAGACCCTTGAATCTCAGCCATCAAATCTATTGACTGAGAGAACTTGGCCATAGATCTTCGAGAGTCAAAATCTAGTGGGATTAACAAAATTAATTATCTCATAATCCTCGGATGACGGACCTGAGGAAGTTTCTAGTTTACATGGGATCGGTAAGGTGTTGAGGTCTCGACGCCCGCTATGACTCGATGAGGATGTGTGTCACCCTTATATTTCATGCAATGGAATAATATCCACCATAGATATTGGAGGAGAAAATTCAATCGGACCCCAGACCGTAGGGAGTTTTAGTGTACAGAAGAATGGTAAAGAGTCAATGTTCGAGATCTGTCGAGATGAGAACCATCGATCTATGGATGGACACTCTAATATCCATCGTCTGATGCTTGGAGCCATGACCACACCGGAGTCATGAAAGGAACCCTGACAACCATCTGATCTAAGCACAAGAGATCTTAATTGTAGATCTCGTAGACCCTTGACCCTGAGAATTAACATGGTAATATGTCCCTTAATCATGGGATTACCATAATTAACCACTTCATAATCCTCGAATGTCAGGATTCAGAGGTTACCATAGTTACATTTCATAGAAAAATTCCCAACATCTGGTACCTGACAGTGACATGTCATTTGATGAATGACCCACATGTCATGATGTGGGAGGGTTGCATGTCACCCCTCGGTGGTACCACATGTCATGTCGATTTGGAAAAATTGGAAGTAGATCTAGGTGGAAAATGAGTGCCTCGTGTCGACTGGTATGCGTGCCACATGTCATGCTAGGTGGAACTACCAAATTGGGTTACGTGCCACGAGATTCCAACTATATCTCGGATCTCGGATTTTGGGAGGTTCTAAGGAGTAGGCTTTAACAACAGGATGATAATCGATGCCTAGAATATTTGAGATGATGTTGAATGATGTCATTCATATAGGAGGTGGATACATGTCAACGCCCTGTTGGGAGAAACTTGGGCGTTGCAATGACATGTACATCCATGTTAGCACCACAAGTCACATCGAGTCAGATGGTGCCATCATGTGTCATGTCGTGGGCATGCCATGTAGAGAATATGTGTCTATTATGAAACATGTGGGACATAGAGGCCATTGGTTGGTGTCCTAATTCTCGATCATTGGATCTAAACATTGAGATATCACAGTCATCGATGGATTAACTTGCTCAGGAATGTTAATCCTTAGATTAATTGAATAAGTGTCTCATAATAATCGGGCCATGGAGATCGGGAGAATTCTTGTAGCAAGTGTTGAGCACGGAAAAGGCCAAGGGACGATATGTCGAGGTACGGTAGCAAGTGCCATGCATGCAGCCTTGTCTGCACTAAGGGGTGACGTTTTATGACATGTCAGTGCCACGTTGGATGGGAATGATGACATGGATCCACGTGGATTCCAAGTGGAAGTACAGAGGCATTTGACCAATAAGGGCCTTAAAATTTAAAAGGGCCATAACTTTTTATCTAGAGTTTTGTTTTGAGCAAAATGACAATCGTTGGAAAGATCTTGGTGAGTAGAAGGCAATGGTGTCCCTTTTAAAGGGATTCAAAGAGGTTTAGGAAATGAAAAAATATAATACCCCATCTCTTAAAAGGGTACTTAGGGGGTTGGGTGTGTTACAGGTGTCGTCGTTAAAGAGTTTCTAGCAAGTTGGTGTAGGTTGCACAAGTGTTGTGCACAACTGCACATGAACAAGGGCAGAGTGGTGTGATTCGAGTTAGTTGAGTGAATCGAGTTGTGTGGTCTGCTAATCAAGAAAATAGTGGAGATCATCCAAATCATGAGTAGAGTGGACGTCATCTGAGGTGAAGTGGATCAAACAAAAGTAGGTGCAGAAGTGATGGCCATTGGAAAGCCAGGAAGTCATCGTGTAGAGGAGGAGGCTCGGGTTGTGAGAAGACAACCGACACAAGTGGAGATCAGGATGAGCATGGCAGGAAAAATAGAGGCATGAGCTACTAGATATTGTTGAGGTGACGACATGAGGTTGTGAGGCGGTTGAGAAACTTTTGTGGAGGAGCTCATCTTGGAGATTCGACCAATGAGAAAAGCGCTCGAAAGCAAAGATTGTTGGAAGATATACATGTAAAGATATATGTGTGGGTGATTGTAGACACCATAGTTAGCAGCTGAGTGGTGCGGTGGATAACATGGAGAAGTTGGTGAGTATTGGTTGGGAATTGTGACACTTGGCATGAGATGACATGGAGAAATCGTGATCAATTTTTGGTTGGATCGTGGTTGAAAAGGTGGTTGGGAAGAGAGGAGACGCAAGCGATCAGAGCCGAGAACTGGCAGCACAAGCCACCAGTAGAAACCTGTGTGGAAAAATTCAGAGACAGTGTTGATTGGTAGGGAGGTAGCGCCTGATCACAAGGTGCAGTGGCATGGGTGGCACAAGTTGTTGGAGGAAACAACTAAGTAGAAGATATCCGCCAACTAAAAGGGGTCGCACCAAAATAAGAGGTAGATCCTTTGGCTATGAGAAGTGTCAAGATGAAGTAAAAGTGGGTTGTAATACTATGAGGTGGTTGGAAGGTGGTGTATGTTGTTAGTGAAAAGTGAAGCCAGCACAGGGGGAGCCAAATAGAGGTGTTGGTTGAGGCTAGCTAACAAACAATGTCATCATACAATGACCAAGGATAATGATTATGTGAGGGGGATAGAGTCGTCAGATAGGTTGAGCTAGTAGCAAGACTAATCGCCCAACAGTCGAGTGCAGGGGCCATAGGGATAAGTTAGGGCTGGGTAGGTTTGGGAAGAACACGGGCAACGTGTAGACTACCCAAAAAAATTTGGGTAGAGGGAAGGTTCCCTGGGTAGTGGAAATAACTATCACGCAACAGATGATATTGTCGGGAAACCCCCAGAAAGGCTTCGAGCAACCCATAAAAATACCTGGGTAGTAGCAGGAGGTTGTGGGCAGCCCTAGGTGGCCTCGGGTAGGGGTCTAGGCAGTGATACATGGGTGTTGGATAATGTAGCATCTATCCATATGATGGGAATGAGATTGATGTTCCTTAGTGTTTCAAAGACGAGCTCGGACTACCATGTGAGGAGTGGGGTGCACACCATGCATGCAGTGAAGGGGGTTGGATGTGTTAGATTCCAGCTAGAGTCAGGTAGTTCTCTGGAGGTGGAAGAGGTGTTATTTGTTCCAAAGTTGAAGGTTAATTTTCTCTCAGTACCAACGCTAGAGGATATGGGGTATGTAGTCAAGTTCATGGATGGACATGTTCTCATACATTTAGAGGGAGTATTTACCCAGGATGTAGTGGTGAGGCTTGGCATCAGGGAGGATATATTGTACAGGGTGTTAGTACAACCTATAGTAGGGTCCAAGGGGATATTGGATTGTATATTAGATCAAGGTTTAGCAGAGGTAGAAAGAGGGTCTTCCAATTTGTAGGGAATAGCTACAACAACACTAGATTTGATGGGGTCAGAGATTGATCTAGGAGGAGGTTCTTCCAGAAGTATCTTCCTTGCTAAGAGGGAGTTTTAGTTTTTGGAGTAGCTCGAATAGGTACCTCTGCATTGGCGGTGCCTAAAATGTGGAATTTTTTGAGAGACACTCTCTAGAGTGGCTTTTATTTAATGTATAAAGTGACTTTTTGTAAAGTTGAGTGACTTAAGTGATTTAAGTTATCTCAACGAGAGATTAAGTCACAATCGGTGATCTCAAGAGATCAAGATCAGATCTTGATCATTGATCACTTTGGAGATAGGGTTTTATTCATTAGGAGATTATAAAATCATATCTAAGGAGAATGAGAGGCACACAATGAGTGCATAGGAACATGAGGGAGTCTTGCTCATGTACTTGTGTCTGAGTGGGCAAGCCTAAGGAACTGTGCAAAGGTGTAGCAAGGGAGATAA
>SNQJ01S0035976.1:11030-35432 GCA_010110895.2 Picea sitchensis | reverse complement strand
AGTATGTATTTTGTGCTCTTCTGGAAAAGTGGAAACAAAAACATTTAATTTTAGAATGTGAGGCCCTCAAAGACAGCAAGGAAAATTATGCAGGTATTCTGGCAGCTAGTTCTTGGGATAATCTATTCAGCAAAGAGTTTGTCGAGAAGCTGGGACCGGTTATTGTAAAACTTCATAGGAAAAGGGTCGAATACAAAAGCCAAATGGAAAAGAAATCTATCCCATAGACTATTTTTAGCCTCGTGGATGTTAAAAATACTTTCTTTCTTTATTTCCATGTGGGTGATCATGGATGTGAGAGTTAGGAGTTGAGTGGTGCGGCAGACAGCGTGCAGAATCTGATGAGGATCGACTGGGCATTGCAAAAGTTGGCATGAGACGGCCACAGAGAAATCATGATCGATTTTTGGGTAGATCATGGTTGAAAGGGTGGTTGGGCGTAGAGGAGAAGTGGGTGATTTGATCCAATAGCCGCTAATATAAACCACCCGTAGACACCCACATGTAAAAAGGTAGATATAGTGTTAACCAGTAGCGAGGTAGCGAATGATAACAAGGTACAGTGCCATGGGTGGCACAGGTTTCTGGATGAAACAATCGAGCAAAAGAGATATGCCAGCTAAAAGGAGTCGCACTAGTAGAAGAGGTAGAGTCATGGGCTATGAGAAGTGTAGAGATGAAGTGGGTTGCAGCATTGTGAGGTAGCTGGCAGATGGTGTTTGTCATCAGTGAAGAGTACAACCATCGCGAGGGGAGCCAAAGAGAGGTGCGTACAAAGGCCATCCTCCATATAATGAAAAATATAATGTATTATGTAAATATGACTTAGGCTGGTGAGTTGGTAAAGTTGAAAAGGGGTCACAGTGCCTAGGAAATGTAACACTTCCTATACATTAATAAAATACATCGTTGGTTGAAAGACCTACAAGGACAAAAGAGATAGGGAGCTATGATTCCATGAGAGAGGGGGCTTGGGGGGATAAGTCTTGTTATTATTATTTTATTTACCCATAATTGATTTTATGGAGAAGAGGGAGTTACATGAGCTTCTTGGGAGGGAGGCCATGTGGCTCTTGTCTTCATGTAATTATTTAAACATACCTTGGGGGTTGTTTTGGGGTTTTTCTTCCCTTGGTTCGTCCTCTTCTCACTGGTTCACTTTTTCTTCTTCCTCTTCACTCACTACTGCGAGTTCATGTGCTCTTGGGTTGAGAATGGAAATGAATGGCGGGAAGAGGAGAGCCATCGTTGAATGATTGTAATGATTTATTGATCACTCCAGGAGGGAATGGATGCATGTGTGCATGAAATTGATGGCAGTTCGGATGGAACTGTCCACAGCTTAGGGTCCTTGGAATTTCCAGTAGGGATATTTCCTGACCAATAGAACTGGAACCCTGGAGAGAAATGGAACAGCCTCGGGGACTGCATGGCAGAGAAAGGTGTTCATTTCTTGGAGTTGTGCAGGCTGAGGAGGAAAGAGAGCTGGAAATTAGGATTGTTGTGAGGTTGGGAAACCTAAGAGCTACTTAGCCAACTACTGTGTATTTATACTTGGCCCAGGACCCATCCTTGTGGATTCATAGCCCTAGCTCAGGGGTGACCTGTTGTTGAGAGTAAATGAACAACAATGTCTATGGTTGGAAGGAACGTCCTTGGTCTAAAGCCAGTTGGTGAACGTTTACTTGAAAAGATAAGTGTTCTTTGTGTTTTTTGTTTAATGTATTATGTTGTGTATTTAATTATCTCTGAGATATGTATTCTAATGTGCCTATATGTCTTCTAGCTATTTTTTGTGCATGGGACGTTGTTTATCTCTTTTATGTTGTGGCATGGATCTTGTCTTATGCGTGTGGTGTGCATGATCCTAACATTGTTGAGAAACCCTTTGTCTTAGAATTAGAGATCAGAGAACTGACTCTTGGGACTACAGCGTGCCTAGCCTGCGGGTGGTTGGGTGTGTTGCAATCTGTTTAAGTGGTTTAGTCCAGTCTCTGGGTGGTCGGGTATGTTATAGATTGGTATCAGAGATTCTGGTTGAAACACCAGACCGGTATGGGTYGGGTCGGGTCTATTGGTCAGAGTCTCATGGTTKAGATMTTATTCTAAYCGTGAAGTTGAAAATCTCATGAGGAATGGCATTGCAAAATCTACATAGGAGTTAGAATGTCATAGATATTTTGTAAGGGTTCGAAGGATCATGACTTTCCTCTTCAAATTCGGGAGCGATCACCACTGTGGGATCAAGAGAGATCCAGGATCGTTGGATTGGAGGGCAGGTGAACAAGGATCATGCGATGAAAGTGAAGCAAAGGTTAAGTCACAACTGTTAGATTGCTTGGAGAGAGATCGACGGCCAAGAAGCATTGAGGGGAACCAAGTTACACGAGATTTAATTCCCCAAGGCGGTCCTGCAATCCAAACCACAGTTTCATTGAGGGGTTACATGTCAGCGTCAGAAGAATTGCGGGGAAAAAGGTGGGTTACTCCAAACCGTCGATGCATGCCCCCGCAAATTTAAATGCATGCAATGATGTGACATGCTAGTGCTCAAAAATTGAAACTCTAAATAGTTGAGGTAGCTGGGGACTGTCGATCTGTAGGAGGACACGTGTCAACCAATCGTGTGCTCCAAATAAAATGCTCTGGGAAAAAGAAACTGAGGAGAAGTTTAGAATTGAGATTTCTGGACCCCGGATATCCAAAGTGAATCTCAGTCATCCGATTAAGGAGGACACATGGTGGAAATCCATGGACTCTGGGTGAAGACCCAAAGTGAATCATGGTCATCTGATCCAGGAGGACACGCAGTAGTAATCCGCGCACTTTGAGGGAGATTAAAGGTTGAAATTTGAGGTTTCGGAAGTCTGAATACCCGAAGAAATCGTAGTCATCGATCTATGGGAGACACGCGTCAGTAGATCGTGAGCTTCAGATAAAAGCATTTCAGAAAAATTTGAGGGTTGAGATTTCCAAAGCCCTAAATTCCGAAGTGATGTGGCTTGCAGACTTCACCTGGGATGTGTGCCATGTGTCAGTAATTTTTGAGAATATGGAGTATTGGGGTGTCGGTTAGAATGTGACACATGTCACCCACCTGATTGGGCCATGTGTCTGCTTCCAGTATTTATCCACGTGGCAATAGATCGTGCAGTTAGAAGACTAGGCACTCCAGAGGGGAAAGATGTGACAAGTTGCGTTGGGTCGAAAACTCCCGAAGGCCCGAAGGCCAGAGTACATATCGACTGTTGATCTTAGAAGACAGTCTGTAGTAGATCTTGCAGTGGTTTGGAGGATCGACACTTCAAGAGAAAGTGAAGACGTAGAGTTTGAAACTCTTGAAGCCCGAAGAGTCGAAGCAATTCACAGTCGTTGATCTGCGGGAGAACACACGTCGATGGATCGTCGACTTCGGGTGAAAGAATTCCGGGAGAAAGTGAAGGCATAGAGTTTGAAACTCCCGAAGCCTAAAGAGCCGAAGCGATTCACAGTCGTTGATATGTGGGAGGACACGTGTCAATAGATCATGAACTCCGGGTAAAAGCATTCCAGGGAGAAGAAAGCGAGGAAATTTGAGACCTTCGAAGGCCAAAGTTCCGAAGTGGATCTTGATCGTTGATCGTGAAAGAGGACGAGGGTCATTGATCTGGTCCTGGTTGAAGGTTTCGAAGTTGTGAAGCGCCAAAGACTGAAGTCAACGTTAACCGTTGGTCTACTTCGGGAGTTTTCCCAACCAATGATCAAGTAAAGTCGAAGGATAACGTAAGTGGAGGTGTTAACTGACAACAAGCGGTCACCACTGCTTTATGACTCATTCAGTGGGTAATCACTTTGGAGGAATTGCTACTCTAGAATTCAGGAGCCACGAATAGCCAAAGTTCCGAAGTAAATGAGAATCGTCCATCTCGTCGTGACATTAATACGTGACCGTTGATTTTGATAAGTGATCAAGCACTTTTTAGCTTAGCGCCTGGTCACCACATATGGTCATATGGAATAAAGAAACAAAGGGAAAAGAAGAGGCAATGCTCAAATAAATAAGCCTGTGGTTTTACGCGTATGGTCATATGTAAATGGTTTGAAGGAAGCGCCTCATAAAGATTTAATTCGACAGAGAGTTAACAATAGAATAATACAGAGAATTGATAAAGGATCAAAATATGATTTGTTTGTGAACTGAGAACACAACAGAAGCATGAGTACGATATAATGAGTCAATCCATGTTTGTGATGAACTCATGAAGACAAAAGAACCGACACACGATCATGATTAAAAGAGAGTTAATTTATGAGCATTACAAATAAAGGATAAAAAGGAAAAATGATATTAATTAAAGAATAATATTATCATTTAAATGAAAAGGTACCTGTAAATTTAATTGACAATTTTTGTATGATATGTATAGTTCTAACAATATGGTTTCTTGCAGTTTATTAGGATTAGAGGTATAACCAGATCAATTCAATAATAGGATCGGATGTTAGGGTCATAGAGGCATGAATTTTCTTACAAAATTTGGATGAGGTACTACAAAAGAAAGAATCCTCACATGGGACATGAATCTAGCAGGTGAATAATGTCATTAATGGGAATAGAAAGGAAAAGTAAGGCTCCATAGCCTTGAAGGTAGAGATGTGTAGATAGTTGCAAGCTTGATGTGGAAGGAAACAAAGAGCTTAAGAGGTGGTGTGTGAATAATCTCTATGTGTCAAGCATAGGAGTTCTAGGGAAGGATTTGTTAGATATGACTTATCTACTGTCTAAAATATTAAATCAGAGTTCATAGTGGAAGCAAGATGCCAATGCATAGGAATTGGAATGCTCTCTCACTTCAAAAGTGGCACTGAATGAAAATGGATTTCCATTGGGGAATGGTACTAAGTGGGAAAGAATGTTCAGGTGGAACATGGCTAGAAAAGTGTTCAGACCCAAGGAACCATAGTGCAGATGAGAAGAATGGGAGCACACAAGGCATCAAGTATCTAAAGGAATTCAAGGACAACCAACTAAAACATAAATAGATAAATAAATAAGTGAATTGAAATATAAATTCACTAGAGTGCATGAAGTATACAATGAAGTTAAATTGCATATGCATTAGTAGGCATGCTGACAGTAAATGCTTGGCGCATATGGATGTGTAATTTTGCATATGTACATGCTTGGATATGCATATAATATACTGGTGAATCTAGAATAGTCTATTATTATGAAATAATGTTTGAGAATGACTAAAGGATGGATTATGTATTCATGAAAAATGATACAGTAGGGTTAAATATGTGGATATTGTTCTTTCTTATAATTTCCATCGAGGTGAAGACCCATGAGGATAGCAGGAATGGTGATCAAAATGATGAAGGGGGAAGTCTGTGAGCTTCTACAAATATCAGTTGGTCAGACAACAACAAGTAGGTTGGTAACAAACAAGAAGGTATGCATTTAGTTTATGTTGATGCATACATGTTGAATGGGATCGATGTAAGGATTTCCTCAATTAATTTTCAGTATTTAAATTGATATGTAATGGTCGAAGGCCTAGAGTGTGTAATTGTTGTTGATGCTAGAATGCACTTAGATAAAATGTCAGTTGCATATTATGTTATGATTGGTTATGGGATATGTTCATGGGTCCTAGATCCATTTAATTCAACAGTAGGAACCAAACTTGCCACCGAGGCCCAATTAGACTATGCATCAACAAGAGGGAACCAAACTTGCCACCGAGGCCCACTAGACTATGCAAACGCTTAATGGTGGAGCTTCTAGATCTTGTGATCCAAACAATTAATCAATGGGATTTATATTTTCTGCTAAGGTGTCTCCTCTCAGCTTGACTTTTTCTTTTCTTTTTGTATTTTCTCTTAGGTGGACTGATATAAGATTGTAAGTCCAGATAAACCAACTTGGAAACAGAATGGGAAAAGGTTCTAAAATACTAGAGAAGAGTCTAAGCTTGGGATAACCCACTACCAAGCATGCATCTAAAATTCTATACCAAAGGCTTTGTACTAATACATTAACCTTGTGAGAATCTAATTATTGTCTGAGATACCACTTATCATAAAGAAAAACACATATACAATAAGATAATGGCAAGAAAATAATTCACCTACACTAATCATCCATCACATAATAGCACAATGATTCATCTTAATCATAAAGAAAGAACATCAAAACATTGCACCGAGATAACTTAACAATAGATTTAATTCTCTTACTCATTACAACATCCGCTCATGAAATAAGATATGAAGTAGTTCTTATCCACATCCAATCACACATGTGTTTGATGAAAATATAAATTTGTCTTTGGTCCGTAAGGACTTCTTAATTAAAGATAGCTCGGAAATATTTCTTAACAAACCAAAAGAAAGAGTTTCTTGCAAAAAACCATCGAACTTTAACTAATTGGTCGATGTTCCATTTATAACATAAAAGTCAACTAAAAATAACGATTAAGTGTAGATAAGTAAAACAAAATTCACCACGTCGCATCCTCTTCTAACAGTTTCTCTAACAATCATCTCGTGGATATCCCTTTGAAAGGGCACTTTTCTCATACTTTGACCAACTGATGAACAAATCCTCACAGGCTTGGGTGTATGAAAATTTGTTTTGTTCCATCAAGAGTGCATGAACCGGGACTCCACCGCATGCTTTTGATACTTGACCAGACTAACACTTAATTGTTGAAGCACATACTGAGCGTTGATTGGATGTTCTAGAAATTGTTGCACCTGTCCTGGCGCCATGTCTTCCACCTTTGTTATTTTCCCATCACATGATGAGTCTTTTTTGGCATGATATTTGACTATGTCGCACAAGTCGGTGAATTCATTGGGTGTGCCGAACTCGGGAAATCCAATATCTTTCATCACCTAATTTATCTTAACACAATGTCTCTCGCACTTGGCCCATTCCCCTTGAATTTCTCGGTTCCTAAGACATTTTCCCAATACTCGGTTGATATTTTTATGCGTTCAAGACTATTTTCGCTCAACACTCAAATATCATGTCCTTATTTATCTCAAGCCTACTAGATCGCACTAATGTAGTCGATTCTTTCATCGACTTGTTGTGCCTTATCATGCCATCACTCCATATATTTGCACGTCGCAAGTGCCATTAGAGCATCCTCCTAGAGTTCAGTTATTCTTGCGGTAAATAAGTGCCACTCATTCGTGAACTTAAGTAGGTCTCCGGCACTTAAATATACGGTGGCCCTGTGATGGTGTCCCCGATAATTTAAATGCATTGCTAAGGTTCTAGTCTTTCCAGTGGAGGCAACCAACTCCTCTTTTCATCTTTTTTTTTCCCCTCGTCTAGGGTGCTATCCGAAATTCTCTCCGCCGATAAGTTCAGATGTTTTACGCTTTTCATGTTTTAAACATTCTCAGAGGGTAAAGGATGGAGCCGATCCAATGTAATCCTCCTTTCTTAGTGGTTCTCTTCATGATAACTTTTCTTCATCATAGGGCTTTATCACATATATGTCTGCTACTTCATCTACTAGCTTTTGAATCTATTGATCACCCCATGTGATTGTGTTTACCGTGACTTCTTGTGGTGTATATATTTTCAAGATCGGGTTCTTGAACTTCTTCATTATGCTCCGAAGGCCCGAACTCTGACTGTCACTTGTTGAGGATCTGAGTATCGAACAAATAGAGGCCGTGGATAGACCGGATATTTACTTTGTTCATCGAATCGCTGAAACGCCGGATTTTTTGTGGGGATCCTTCCTTTGTTTTGTATGGTTCTAACTTGTCCTTCGGATAGTCTTCGAAATTTCGCACATCGGCTTCCATGTCAAGACCGGCCCCATATTCTTTTCTTCAGGACCTCCTAGGTTTGGACTTCGAGAACAGGAGAACAAGTCTTCTCAAAATCTTTCTTCTTCGGAGCATGCGCCAGGGTCCCTGAGATATCTTTGAGCTCATCATCATCATAAATATTTACCAACTCGCTAAAGGGGCCTATTTCTACTGATACCCGAACCATTTTTGTCTAATTCGCCATACCTATCGGTGACCCAGCTGGAAGCATTATGAATTCAATTAGGACCCATAGCTTCATCAACACTGCAATTTTGGGACTCCTGCGGCTCCGTTCCTAGATTCTCTCTTGGTTATCAGTAGGTGATCTTGTCATTTATGATAGGTCTGGGACAGCTTGTAACTGATCAAACACCTATTGTGCCCATTCTAACATGAGCATTCCCCTTTCCTCAGGCCTCCCTGCACTAAAATGAATATCTCTACTCTCAGCTACACTAAGGGGAGGCTTCCGCCTACTGCATTATCCTTCTTCTCTGGGCCCCAAGATCCCTTTGGTTTGAATTGCCTAGGATTGTCGCTTGCTCATCTAGGCTCATTTCCTTGAACCTGGTCACCTTAGGATCATCCATCCCTCGCCATTACCTCATCCCGCTTTTGATCATTTTGGTGAAGATCTTACTTTCAAACTTGTAATGGCCATGAGTGGCCGCAGGACGATAATTTCGATGCTTCAGTGACCGCATCTTTGGGTCGTGTTTTCTAGAAAATGGCTACCGAATCATAACTTCAATTGGCTTAACCCTTATTGATTATCTTATGGTGTCTTTACCATGTATAAACCTATGTGAAATCCATAATGTATGAATCACGGCTTCTTATCTTTACCGTGAGTAGCATTGTAACCCTAAGGGATGGTCTAATAACGTAATTCTCCCACTTACTAGTCGCATCGTGTGGACATACATGGTATTAGGTGGCAACCTATGGATCCAAAACCCCATGTAGGTATCGCGCCATCCAAAAATTCAAAGTGGATGACTTTTGATATAGTCTTTTTGGCCACATTTGACATCCTTGGGCACTCTTTCTGAACAAAGAAAATGAATACATGCTATAAATTGATCGAAGATGAGAGAGTAGGATTTCTTGTACCTCTTCTCCCACAATATGGGTAGAATATACATGGACCGAGAGTTTTAAGGCATTCCAACTCAGGTTCATTCCAGCAAAAGTATTTTTGGCACAAATGACATCCATAATAAATAAGAAGCCATGTAGAAGGACGGATTCTCTCCTTACCGAGCTTGTCAGATGCATACTCAACCTGCTTTGGATATGATGGCACCCCGCTAAAAGTCCAAGTATTCCAGAAATGGCTACAATATAAGTTAGAGGCATCCAAGCCTCTAAAAAAAACCTCTAATATTTCTCCCATGCAACCGTAAGTGAGAGGATCATTAGATAGGATATAATGACTCTTTAAGTTGGTCGCCTGGGCACCAAATCCAGAGGGTCCGACAGGAATTTTTTTTTTTATCCCTCTCTCCACCTCACTTAAGCATCACCTTAATGGTGTCAAGCTGTGAATATTATAACAAAATTGTTGTTCAACTGTTCCTCCGACTCTTTGAACTTGTAGTAATTATGAACCTCCACCGGAAGGAGGAAAACCCCGACACACCTACCATTGTCATAATTAATCAAACATATTTGTGTGTTAGCGTGGATCAATAAGCCACCCTGGAGTTCTATATAGGGAATACTGGATTTTACCTCTCGCTTACCATGTGTAGATAATGTACTTTGGAACGCTCGGGGAGGAATTCATTGTCGAAGTTTTCTTATATCGGATCATTGTGTATTCAGAAATTCTTCCCGCTGATTTTCTCGAAAAATTTCCCAGTGTGGAGTACCGTTTGGTCCCTATGTTTGCCCCTCTGTGTCTCCAAAGGCCTAGGGTTGAACAAAACCTTCTTGGTGGTTGTCTTGATGGCGAGCACCGTCTTTGGAGAAAATTTCAATTGTTTCATGACCATTGGGGAAGAAAGTTATCCCACCTCTGGTTCCTTTAGCTTCACCATTCTTGGAGATTTCCTGGTGGTTGGTTTTCTCAGAGGCATTGTTTCTATGATTGAAACAATCCTTTAGGGCCAGTATACAGAGAAACATTTGATCATAATGTATATATGAGGTAAAACACAATGTAATCAAGACTAGCACATACCGTAGTGCACTCATAACCTCGTGGGTTTAATAATTACCTGATCTCAAGACTTTTCCAATCTACTCTCAATTCTCCTCAAGCCCCGACTTGAACTTATTTTTGTGCAGAATAATCATGTTTACAATGGCCCAAAAGAATTTTATGGAAAGATGTTACCAGTCAGACAACCAATTAATTCGGGTGATGTGTGAAATTCAAATAAATCTACCATTGGAAATCTGCAATTTATTTCATCGTGGGTTGATGGCGGAGGTGCGGAGGGTGAAAGATACCATATATATAAAATATGCGAATGTAAATCCAAATGCTAGAAATAAATGTATCAATGTTGAAATATCCAAAGATAATCTCACAATAATAATGTAAATGATATAATGAAGAAGCAACAGAAATAGCACTTTAACATAAATAGCACTTGATTCATATAGCAATGTTCACAGTTCTCTTCGAGGGGCAAACCTCCAATCGAAAGCCCATTACAATATCCAAGCTAGGGTTCTCAAGGCACCGACTCCCATTTATACTAAAAGAGCATCTAGAGGAAGATCCTTCTTAGAAGCTGAAGCTTCTATTATTCCTCTACATCCACTTTATTCTATTTTATTGAAAGGTCTTGGTATTAATATTGACCTTATTACATCCAAATACATTGATTTACCTATAAAGCGGGTTAGGACCTTAACATGTCCGGGCTTCTTAAAAACGTACTTCGTCTCAAGGCTTGAGATGTGGAACCGGCTTAATGGTAGCCGGGTTCCTAAGTGGTAACCGGCCGGATTCATCTTTCCACCGTATCGGCACTTCCTTGATGGTTCCCTCGACGCATGACGCCTCGTCCAAAACCGCTTGGTTGTAGCCAAATGATCCTTCTTCTGCTAATTCTCGAAGGTTGGTTTGAAGTTGGCACTGGTTCCAATCACCTTCTTCGCTGTGAGACATGAAAACAGGATGTAGCTTCGACCGACCGGGCAGAGCTAATCGATATGCGTAACTTGTCCCACACGCTTTTGAACCGTGTAAGGGCCATAAAATTTGGGTGCTGGCTTCAAACTACTCGGCCCTGAGGGAAGTTTGGTTATAAGCGGTTGCGCCCAGAACCCCTCGGACTCTTCTACAAATTGTCGCCCGGAAATGCACTTGATCCGCTTTGTCGCTTCATCTCCGCCTGGGCCATGACCAAGTTCTCTTTGCGGCACGGCGATATCTTCTCGGATCAGAAGTGTGTGGGTCGACCGCCTGACTCGAAAATTCTCGTAAGTATAGAACTGGGCGGTGGCTTCGGCCCATACACATCAGCTTCAAAAGGAGTCATGCGAGTGGCAGTATGGTATGTAGTGTTGTTCCACCATTCATGTAGGGGTAACCATTGAGCCCAATCGGGTGTTGTTTCTTCCGATGCAGCAATTCTATAGTTTTCCAAACACCCTGTTGATCTACTTCGCTTGACCATCCACTGGGATGATAAGTTTCCAGATGCATTTGTGTTCCTTGTAGCTTAAATAGGTCTTGCCAAAATTGCTTGTGAAAGTTGGGTCTCGAATGTAAACAATAGATTTTGCATGCCATGAAGCTTGAAGACCGGGTCCATGAAAATTTGGGCCAATCAGATGCAGAAATGGGTAAAGAGCAATAAAATGGGCATACTCTGAAAGGTGATCGACCACCATTATGATCGATTTATTCCCCGATTTGGGTAAGCCCTAATAAAAATCCATAGATATATCCTTCCAAATATCGGGGAATTCAGAAGCGGTTGAGTGTGCCTGAGATTTGATCAAGCCCCTTGTTGCGTTGTCATACGTCACATTCAGCCACAAAATGACGGATGTCCCGTTTCATACCATCCCGGAAGAAAGAACGCGAACTGGCCATATGTTTTAGTGGAACCCCGAGTGCCCCATTGCAGCATGAAGCTCGGGGAGAGTACCGTGGATTTGAGCTTGATTGTTTACTTAAATACAAGCTTAATTCTTTTGTATCGAAGCTCATCCCCGGCCAAGAGTGCACTCGCTGGGAGCTCATACTTTTTCTTCAGTTGTTGAATTAGATGTAAGCTTTTGGGGTCTTGCATCCATTCTGGTGCAATAGCCTTTGCGCCTAACCGGGTACAATGAAGGAAAGAGAAAAAGGGATCCTTCGCCTTCATATTTCCGGATGCTGCATTCGGGCTACCACATTGTCTTTGCCCTTCTTGTAAATTATCTCTACAATCATAGCAAAAGAGTTTAGTGACCCATTTTGTTGCTCCCGTGAGGAAATGCGTTGTTCCTTTAAAGTATTTGAGGCTTTGATGACTGGCCTTAATTTGGAATCAAGCAATTTCCCAAGAGATAAGGATCGCTTTATAATTCAACCGCATGCGTAATGGCCAACATTTTTCATAACAGGTTTTCCCATTCTTCGTACGCTTGTTTGCCTGTGAAGGCTGGTCGAATTCTCTTGCATAAGAATAGCACCACCTCTTTCCCCGATGCGTCGCGTATTCCAACACAAATGTCTTGTGAAGTCCGGGAGAGCCGTAACCGAGTGGGGTACATGGCCATCTTCAAAGTTTGAAAAGCGACCGGCAGGGGTCCAAGTGAAGGAGTTCTTCTTAAGGAGAGCCACAAAAGCCGTACATTTCCATAGTTCTTGAGGAACTTGGGATAATATCCCCGTGGAGGCCTAAAAATCCACGCAGCTTTTTGAGAGTCTTAGGGTGCGGCTAATCTTTGTATGGTTTCAATCTTTTCGGTCCACCCCGACGCCAATTCCTGCCCACTCAAGGATGACCCAAGTATTCTAATTGATGCAATTCAAAATCATGCATTTGACCTGCTTTGAGGAAAATGGGTACCGAGCGAGTAGGTCGAGGGGACTCGATCCACATGAGTCGATGGTCTCTTTCCACGTCTCGGTTATTATATATGAGGATATCGGCCAAAGAAAATTAGGACAAATGACTAAGAAAAGGGACAAAAGACATGGTCTGCGAGGGCTCGAAGGTGGAGGGGCGCATAATAACCCAAAGGGCATGAATCTCAAAATTTAGAAAATTCTCATGAGTGTTAAAGGCCATCTTAGGAATGTCGACTCTTTCATAATGGATCCGGTGAAGAATTGGGGCACCACTCACCATCCGTGAGGTCATCAATGACCCGGAATGGGGAATTTGTCTTTATGGTGAGTTTATTGAGGGCACGAAGTCAGGACATTACGCTTTAAGAACCTTCTTTCTTAAGACCATGATGACCGGAGAAGAGTAAAGGCTCATACTAGGACGAATGACTCTAATAAAGAAGGGGAGTTCCCTGACCATTTTTTCAATTTCCCATTCTTCTTCCGCAAAGGCGGGTGATATGGACGATGTTGGGGAAGGCTCCGGACAAGGGAATGGAACACTGCGGACACCATGGGAAGGGGAGTCCTTGGGGAGTGGACAAGAATCGCTTGATGTTTAGACAAGATGGATTGGAGGTCTTGGGGCACGGGTGGATCTCTGGTTTGAATGGCATGGAGTTGGGCTATGACACCAATGACCTTTTGGAGCAATTTCTCCACGCGATGAGAACTGACGATTTCAGTAGAACCCAAGAAGATGCCTTTTGAAATTTATTTGTGTCCGGCTTTGGTCAAATTGTATGGTTAAATTTTGAAAGTCCATGAGAATGGGACTAAGGTTCCCGAAAGCCATTCGGCACCTTAACACGTCACAACCTCCCATGTCAGGAAACATATGAGATTTGAGGTTGTGGAATACCTATTTGAGACGCACATTTTCACATTCACATTTGCTAGGAGCCCCCATTGGAAATCATGATTTGGAAATTATTAACAAAGATGGATATATAGCGGTTTCTTTGGGCGATGCGTACATGAACAAAGTTGTGGGTGCGCTACCTTATCAACCAAGATGATGACTCTTCGGTGCTTGATATAACCGGACAGGGGCTTGAGAGTTTGGGGGGGAAGAGAAGCCGATGAGATCATTGAGGGAACAGCGGGTTCTCCGTGGAGGGTCGGAAGGAGGGTTTATTTCGTAAGTCTCGGGTGATTCAGGAACAGTGGAAGTGTCACTACCGCCTCTTCCGAAATATCCCCGAGATGGCCATAAAGAGATTTTGTTCCTACATTTGTGGCCCGGGAAATATTTGTCATCACAGCTTATAACAGTAGGGCCTTGAGTTGTCTTCACCATTTTCACCAAAAGGCCGCTTTTTTGGATTTTTAATGGAGCGGAGTGAGTAGTGGGGTTTGTTGGTTTAGGGCGTGGGAAAAAGGAAGGTTCACGGTTTTGAGAGGAAACAATTCTTTTTGCTTCTTTTGGTAGCCCACCCAAGTCGTAGCTCCAGCCATGAGGACATGGGCCCTAACCTCCTCCTTGAGGCCATCGATGAAGCACTTCGGCAAAGAAGGCATCGGCCATGCCCTCCGCTCAAAAGCCGACAGCCAAATGCGTTTAAGGAATTCCTTCACCGTATTCGATTGTTTCTACTTTATTAAACGCCCAAATGTATTGGTGTCACACAAGCTGCCTATAAAGCTCAAGAATAAATTGGGTCCAAGCAATATATCCTTGACGGGAAGTTTTTCTCCATCACACCATTGCCGCTCTTGATCGAGATGGGGAACACCATAACCGAGTTTGGCCAAGTCATCTGCGGATGTTGTGAGAGAGAAATAATGTTCCATTTGTGTGGACCAACCAAGGTCCGGGAGTTTACTGAATTTAGTGACATCCACCCGCGTAAGGCGTATTTCACATTGAAAGTGATGGGTCGAAGAATGGGTGAAGTTTCTCCTTCCGCCTTTTAGGTGCATCATCATCGAGGGATTTTGAGTTTGGTGCGCCAAACGCATTGCATTCAAGTCATTTTACTCGCCATTGTGGACTGCACAGCTATCTGGACATGTGCATTCATGGAGGCATCATCGAGCCAATAGTAGCACCGAAAGTTGTTGCACTTCTATTGTTGGGTCTCGCAAACCATGCTGTGGTGTTGGAAGCGAGACTCTATTCTTGGTTACTTCTGCATGGGGCCATGAGGACGGGTGGATCAGCAAGGGTGTCAGGGTTTTAAATTTTTGTCTAAAAATGATATGATGAAAGTGATAAGGGAGAAGAGATGAGTTTAATGGAATAGGTCTTAAATAACAGGAAAAATGGGTGACTCTAGTAAGGGTGTGGGCGGGTCAAAACTTTTTTTTATTACCGCTGGCTATGCTTTGGTCTAAAGAATGCCGCAGCTAAGCTTAAATCCCCAAATTCCAAACCGTAGTATTTACTTAGAAACCCAATACAGATGCGGGTTAAATAGATCTCACTACTAATTTGCTTCTATTGTTGTTTATGTTCCCCAAGGGCTAGGTATTCAAGGGTTCTACGCATTGCTGGCTTGCCCCGGTATCTATGTTTCCTGAGCACGTAAGGGTCCAACAAGTAGTACTCGGCCCAATATCTCGTGGCACTAACTAAGGAGGATATAACATACCATTAGCCATACTACACAACTACCCAAGTACTAGAGAGTATCTTCCGAAGTGTTGTTCTCTTTGCGGACACTATAGCAAACCAAGGCCGATAGGTTTTATCTTACGAGGGCTTCCGTGGAAATCTAGGTCGGGTCCGGTAATGTGTGTTGTCCATGTGCTACCACCGGGTACCAATAGGTTACATGGTACAACAAACGTATGCTTTAATAAATCCACTCTGTGGCTTCGCGGTAAGGAATCTCTCAACCGCTGGTTTATGCATGTAACGACAGATTTCTATGGCTTAAAGACGCCGGAATACGCCCCCACTCGGAAAAATACCCACAATTTCCGCCAAGGAAAGTGCTCGATACCACTTGCAAGATACCGTATATATAAAATATGCGCACGTAAATGAAATGCTAGAAATAACGTAATAACAAAGGAAATATCCAAAGATAATCTCATAATACACGGTGAAAATGATATACCTAAATAGCAAATGTAAATATCAATTTGAACGTAAATAGCACTTGATTCAGATAAAAATGTTCACAGGCCTCTGGAGGCAACCTCCAATCGAAAGCAAATACATAATAATATCCAAGCTAGGGTTCTCATACCCTCAATTTCATTTATACTAAAAAGCAGCATCTAGAGGAAGATCCTTCTAGAAGTTTTAAGCTTCTATTAGGTCTTCTTTACATCCGCCTTATTCTATTTTATTGAAAGGTCTTATTAATATTGACCTTTATTACATCCGAATACATTGATCTACCTATGTGCGGGTTAGGACCTTAACAGAGGGTGATGTGTTGTATATGTAGGTTCAAACGGTCCTTTTGACTCACGCACGAATTAGCAACTAATGCGAAATTTTGGAATTAATTATCCCTTTAAATGTGTCGTATCTAGCGTTAAAACATCCCATCGTGTCACTTTCCGAGTGGGCAGGTCGGGGATCGGTGATGCATGGAGAATTCTTCATTGGTAACCTCTTGTTTATAACCTCCGACGTTGATTGGTTTCGTCATAAGGAGATGACATGGAAAAACTAGCTCAGGGTGCGACTCGGGCCTCGAGAAGTGCTAATGACTCAAGGGAAAACTTGATCATATGTTTAACCAATTTGGCAACGACACATGATAGGTGGGGGGAATGGTTGGATCATGTAACCCAATTTGGAGTCGGAGTTTTCAAAAATATGTGGGTGTCAAAATAAACCCAGAACTTTCAATATCGAAAGTATCAGGGTCAGAAGTCAGAGGGGGAAATAAACATATCATGTCCTTTTACGTACCTTCTCAAAACTCGTCGATGCCGAGAGTTTCAGGAATCGGTTATCGACGCTTATTGTCTTCCTTCATAAGGGATTACTCCTTCAGCCTTTTGTCAATGCTGAAGGGATCGATCATTGGCAATATCCTTGATGAAGCTCGTCGTGAAAGAAAATTCCTGTCTACTGATGCCGACGAAGATCGGCGCTCGGCTACCTTGATTCTCTCAAGTGATTTCCTTTCATGCTTAATATTATTCGATGTTGAATTTATTAAGCGTGTCGGGGGAAAATTCTTGACTATCAATCTTTTAATTAAATGTTAGTCTTTTTAGTTATGGGTATTCGCATGCTCAAGAAAACTTTGAGAGACTTAAATGAGAAATAAAAGTGATAAGCAAAGGAAACATTTTTCATACTGAAGTAGAATCAAACAGTGCAAAAGATAAAGTGGTACCCAAAAAGTAAAATTTGACATAGGATTTTTAGGGTGTGTTGAGTGCTCAACAAATGGCGACTTCCTAGGCAAAAGAAAAATCTTTGTTCCTCCTTCATGTTCGGTTGATACGAAAGATGGTGAAGAACCTTACTGGATTTAAATCAGAGCTTCATTTACCCTTGCATTTGAAATTCTCGAGTTGATGCTTCTGGGTCTGCCTGTGGGGTTTTCCACCTTTATTCCTCCTTCGTTTCATGTAACCCTGACTCATGCCCACTTTAACAAAGTCTAGTAAAGTATTCATTGGCATGAAGCCTTTAATTTCCTTTAATTACTTGCTATGGTGTTGCTCCGCTGCCAACAAGCGTCTATAGCCCTGACGGAGTCACCCCGACATCACAGACCTTGCTCCACTGCCAGCGACCGTCCATAGCCCCAGTAGAGATATATGCATACCCTCTCCCACTGTTCACTCATTTGGTATAGTTAACTTTCATTTCGGCAGAATTCCCTGAGCGAGTGGGAGAGGATGACGTCTATTTAATTTGAAAAGTGAGATGGTTTAAGGTGAATGCTTTGCTATCTCTATATTCGAGGTTCATGTAGTCCTTTTCATCTTTCCCACTTTCTCTTAAGGTTTCACCAGACCATCGGGTAGACCTTTCTGCATTTCTCCAGGGTTGTTCATCTACGCGGTTTAGATAGAGGACTCTTCAAAGAAACCGTAGGTTCCTCGACGCTTCTTGTGTTGTATGTGGGAAATGAGTTAGGAACAAAGTTCACTATGTCACATGATTTGAGGTCAACTATTGTCTTGCTAAACAAAACCTTCAAAAGTGTGGAAATCAAAACAGCAAAAAATAAAAATAAATAAAAGTACTTCACATTCAACCTAGCTGAAACAACTCATGAAATACGCACACAAAACATAAAACTCAATTTTTGTTTTTTTTAATGGAAATATCGTTTTAGGGCTTGGCTATTTACGGGGAGGGTGTCAGGTTCCCCCCTCAAATTCTGTAACTGATAAGTACCTGCCCCAATATTCTCAGCCACCTAGAAAGGTCCAAGCCATAGATTCTGAAACTTAGAGTGTTTTCCTTTAGGCTCATTTGCTCTGTCCCATTTTAGGACCAAGTCCCCTACTTCAAAATTATTCTCTTTAGCCTTATGTTTTTCAAACCATCTTTTAACGATCTGTTGGTGGGCCATGAAATTTGATTTATCCTTTTCCATTTCTTCCTCTAGCATGAGCAGAGTGTCAATTCTTTGTTGTATGACTGGTGAAGGTTGTCCTTCAGAATCTTGGGTTAGTTGAAGGGATGGAAGATAAAGACCGTTCGGGAGAATGGCTTCCTGCTCGTAAACCAGAAAGTATGGATAATTTCCTATAGATTCCTTGGGTGTGACCCTATCGTCCCATAGAGCGTTATGGAGTAGATTATGTCAATTCCTTTGGTTGTATGCAACCATCTTCTTTAATATTCTCACTAGGTTCTTATTGGTTGATTCCGCCACCCCGTTTCCCTATGGATAATAATTTGCAGAATACCTAATTATGATTCCTTTGTCCATAGAAAACTATGTCAATAGGGTGGAAGAAAAATAAGTTGCATTATCAAATACTAGGACAGAAGGGACACCAAACCTTGTGATCATTTTTTGTTCTATGAATTGGATTACCACCTTCTCATTTACATGGGTCAAAGGGATGGCCTCTACCCATTTCATGAAATAATCTGTGGAAGTAAGAATGTACTTGTGTTGTTTTGAATAGTCACTGGTTGAAGTGGGATTGTTTCTCTCTTCTCTATCCCCGTGTTTATTTGATAGGTTTTGTAGTTTCTATCGTAAGTGTGAGTGTCTTTGAACAAGGTGGGCCAATAATAACCAGCTCTCAGTATCTTATGAGCGGTAATGTTTCCTACAAAATGTCCACCGGCAGGGCCATCATGGATTTCCTTCATAACTTTGTTTGTATCTTCACGTTCGAGACATATTAATAGTACCCCATCATAATTAACCCGGAAGAGTACCAAATTTATGGGGTGATATTGTGCAGATCTTAACCCGAGAGCTCTCCTTTCCCTAGGGTTGAGATGTTTTGGACAAGTCCCATGGTGTAGGAGATAAGTTAGCTTCTTGTACCAAGACTCTTGTCGTGGGAAGATGTATGAAACTTTGCCACACCAACATGTCATTTCATTCTCCCACCTGGAATCTTCATTTACTTGGTCCTGGGCTTTGGCTGCGAGTTTGCATAACCCTTTCGCTTTAACTAGTTTGGCAGGTTTTATATCTAGATCAAATTCTTGAACTACTACCATCCAGTTCCCTCTTCTTTCCCCCATCTCCTGTTGGGTGAACAAGGAGCGGATTGCAGGATGAGGTACAATTAATTTGGTATGGTTCTTGAGGATGTAAGACCTAAAATGTTTTACTTCTTTATAAACTGCATAAGCATGTTTATCTATGGCAGGATAATTTGGTTCGATTCCTTGGAGGTTATTACTCATGAACGACATTGAGGCCTCATTGTTGTCATCATCCTTCTGAGTCAATACCACAACTAACGATTGGTCGGAGGTGAAAGTATAGAGGAAGAAATCTCTATTGAAATCGAGGCTTCATAACACAGGGGCTTGAGATATAGTAGTTTTGATGTTGTTGAAAGCATCCTTTTGTTCATCATCCCACTTAAATTAGGCATCTTTACGAAACATCTTTTGTAATTGATAGTTTCCGCAAAATCAGGAGTGAATTTCCTCATGAAATTGATTTGTCTGAAAAAAGACTATATAGCTTTCTTGTTGTGAGGCAACGGGAGTTGAGCTATGGCATTAATCCTCTCTGGGTATATGAGAATGCCTGCTTGAGATATAATGTGGCCTATCATCTTACCTTCCTCAATGCTGAAAATAATTTTCTTAGGATTTAAGAATATATCGTATTTCCTACACCTTTTGAAAATATGAGTTAAGTATTGGATGTGCTCTTCTTTGTTCTTTGAATACGCAGTTGTATCATCTAGATACGCTACCAAACACTTGTTGATTAGTCCCCGAAATGTTACGGCCATGGCCCTTTGGAAGGTCGCCCCTGTGTTGATTAAACCAAAAGGCATGCATTTATAAGAGAAGGTTCTCCACTTGGTTCGGAAGGTAGTTTTCAAACGATCTTCCTCTAAAACCAGGACTTGGTTGTAACCTGAGAAACCGTCTAGTAGATAGAAAATCTTTGAGCCAGACACAGTCTGCAAGAGTTACTCCATTGGTGGGACTGGGTAATTATCCTTCTCTGAAGCTCTGTTGAGGTTCCTAAAATCTACGCATAAGAATATTTCTCCAAATGTTTTCCTCACAGGAACCAGATTTTCTACCCACGCGAAATGCCTAACCTAGAAGATTTTTTTTTCATCTAAAAGTTTCTTCAATTCATGATACATGAGAGGTTCCAGGGATGGGTGATACTTTTGAACTTCTATTAGAAGGGTTTCACTTCAGGTCTTAATGGGATAGTGTGTTGAATGATGCAGGTATCATAAGTTTTCATATATCGATAGGACCATGCAAAGACATCTTGATATTGTCTGAATAGTTTGAGATAAGCCTTCCATTCCTCCTTAGATATAGTCGTGCCAAGATTCACATTCTTTGGGTTTTCTGGGGTTCCAATATTTATAATTTCATGCAAGGGACAAGATATACCGGTCTTTGCATTTTTAGGCCCCTTAAACCATTCCTTCAGGTCAAAAAGATTCTCCAAGTTAGTTATCCCTTTCGGGATTATGTGAGACTTCGATTTGTCAATAGTTTGACATGTCTAAGGATCGGTTCCTGTTGATTGTTCCTGGAATACTTCATCGTCAATAGCTAAGTCTTTGAAATTTTCTTTGTTATTTAGAAAGTTTATGATCTATTCATCCCCTTCAAAGACTTTCCAATTAGAAATATTTTTGGGCACCGATGGTTTGTAGAGTAGTTCCATAGTGAACCAGGAAACTTCATAATCTTCTAGAGGTGATAGCCTCGAAGCAGCTATGGCCAGGAAATCAAAAAGGATATTCTTTGCTCTGGCAATCGTGGTGATATTGAAAGCTTCAAAATTATCTATTAACCTATGCACTTCCTATTGATAATTATTTAGGTGTGAAGAATTGCAATATATAGTATTCCTTACTTGTCTAATGATAATCTCTGAGTCTCTGAAAACCTTTAATTCTTTGATGTTTAAGTCTATGGATTTCTTTAACCCTTGTATTAGAGATTCATACTCGGCGGTGTTATTTGTGCATTCAAATTTTAGTCTACAGGACAAGAAATGATGTTTACCTTTTGGATCAATGAGGATGCACCCTACCCCTGATCCTTCCTATGATTTAGATCCATCGAAATATATGGTCCAAATTTGTGAGAGAAAGTTAATCATTTCTTCCTTCTTATTAATTTTTTTCCCTCCTATCTTTTTTCCGATGATTTCTAGCACAGGTTCTTGACAGAAGAGGTTTTCCTCTGTTAGTATTGGTGATTTCTCTTGAAAAAACATTTCGGAGTTCTGAGTGAGAGGGACATCAAATGGAAGAGGGGAGAAGTTCCCGAAATAGGAATCACAGGAATAATTGCCTAGCATGGGGAAATTTGTGGATGAGGGTTCATTCAGGGTTTCTAGATCAGTGACCATATGTTTCAGGCATCTCTCCCTGTTGATTCTGATCATAGTCTTGTATCCCTTCAGTGGTATCCAAAGGTGTGCCCAGTCTGAACTAAACTACCCATTTAATTTCTCAAACCAATCTCAACTTAGTAATAACCCATAGGCCTCTGGGATGTCTACTACAATTATGTCAATCACTTTCACAAACTTAGGATGTGTCACTATCATGATCATTACATCTCTGCGTTCACCCATGACTTTGACTTGTGTTCTATCTAGTTGTATTACATGTTTATCACTCTTGAGAGGAACGACATTTAAGTTTTTGCAAACAAACAAGGGCATAACGTTGGAATATGCTCCTGAATCTACCAAACAATTGTGGAGGTTCCTGTTGAAGACTTCAAACGTTAAGAGGAACGGTGAGACAAAATGTTTTCCCTTCTTATCTTCCGAGTAGGTATTCACAGTTGGTTTATTTACTAGATATGTCGAAGTTAGATTTCTTTGTTTCTCATTTCTTGTCATAGGGTTTTCTACTAATTTCAACGCTTGTAGTAGGAAAACATTTTGATGAGGGATTCTACATATGTCCATAACCGATATATTAGCCTTCAACTTCTTCAGATATTCAACTACGTTGTACTCCAGTTTGGGCGATTCTCAAGTATGAATGCTAATAGGGTTCTTACAGGGAGAAAAAGGTGTTTTCAAGTGATCGATAGTTGACCTTTCCCCTGATGTTTGAGTGGTAGTAGGCTCCTTTGAGACATGAGGACCTTTACTTCTAGTTTGCACAATCGATACCTCTACGAGTGGTTCTTGAACCTAAAATAGGTTGTCGGAAGGCATAATTAGGTCAGGAACCCATATCATCATGGTTGTATCTTTTGGTGGGTCAATCTCTTCCTGGTCAACAACATTCATAACTAAACTTCTTGGTTCTTTTGTTAGGAAAACCTCATCTAAAAACTGGTTGGCCATCAAATTCATGGAATGCACCCATTGAGGGAAGTCCCTTTCAGAGTGGTTTTTTTATGATAAGTATAGAAAGAATCAGATGCGACATTCCCTAGATCGATATTCAAGTTAGTTGGGGGAGGTTCAATTGCTTTGAACATTGGGTTCCTTTTAAAGAAAGGCTTATAGGGCCTTTGGTCTTGGTTTCCTTCCCCTGTGTTTCTCTTCATGTCTATGATCTCGTTTGATAATTTATTAGCCATGCGTTGTAGATATTCTATGTTTCCATTACCCTTGTCGAGAGTTTGTTATGCTTGTTTCCCTGGCGGTCTAGTTAGAAGGAGTTCCCTCCTAGGAGGAGGTTGAACTTCTTTATTAACTAAAGAGACATGGCCTTCTTTACACCCTTTCATATAGAATTTTATCATTTTAGCTTCTTCAAAATTCTCAGCTAAGGTTCGTTTGGAAACCCTCTTCACAAACATGGAAATATAAGTTGGGAGCGCATTAGCATATACTTCAATTTGAAACTCCTGAGTTGGTTTGGCTTCGAGCTGGAATTTTTTTAAGATGGTTGTGAATATTTGATTGAAATATTTAACCTTCTCTTTTAAACTCATGGTGGCTATGAACAGTTCAACCATCAGAGCTCCTACAGTGGTTTCTTCGGCAAATTTATCTAAGAAATCTTTTTGGAAATTTGTCCAGCTAGTTATGGATCCTACAGGTAAGTTAAAATACCATGTGGAGGTTGAGTTCTCAAAAGTGTAGGGGAACAGCCTGCAAAATATGTCTTCATGTTGGATGTTCATAAGTCTGATTGCTAGTATAAATTTCTTGATATGATCTTCAAGAAATCCTAAGGTTTCTGGTTTGAACTTAGGAAGTAACTTCTCTGGATTTCGGGGAAGGTTATGGACTAGTCCCGGGAGGGCCAAAGCGTCTCTGGCCAACCAGGGTTGATTGTTCAGTGGTGGGTTTCCCCTTTCTTCACTATGGTCGTTGTTATCCTCCATATCTTCAAATTCTGAGTTAAACTCCTCCTCTTCCGAAAAATAGTTTGGCTCAGAGATGTCGTCGGCTGGAATTTTGGGTATCAGATCAAGAGGATCTTGGATCTCGGTGATTGCAAAATCTATTAGGTATTCTACTATGTGCATGAAAACCTCGTCATAATTATTAACCATTTGTATTCTTTGTTGTTTTCTTCGAGGAAGTATCGGAGCTAAGGACAACGCACCGATATTTTGGGTGTATTCTCTTGTGATCCTTATGAATTGATTTAATTCCTCGTGAGTAAGAGTGTAATGTATGTCAGGGTGCAAAGGTTCTTCCTCAATAAGTGGTGAGTTACTCGTTTTAGGAGTACTCAATGTGTGTGGGTTGTCTGGGAATGACTAGCCATGCATATGGGTTTTTTTGAATCTATAGGTTGTTTGAAATACTATGTGAAATATGTAATATCCCATTCATTCTTATGATATAATATTGTAAGCCAGTATAAACCAACTTGGCAACAAAATGGGAAAAGGCTCTAAAATACTGGAGAAGAGACTGAGCTTGGGATAACCCGCTACTCAAGCATGCATATGACAATTCTATACCACAAGCCTAGTA
>SNQJ01S0035975.1:45639-62798 GCA_010110895.2 Picea sitchensis | reverse complement strand
CAATGTCCTTAGCTTTCCCATTTGCGAGCCGCTTAACCCCGAACTATATGTCATCTAAAGAAAAAACTTCTTCCTTTGTAGGGACAATAGGAATGGTGTCCATGGCATTAGGGAACTCGTAAAGATTTTTAAGGTACGAATTCTAGTCCGTTAAGGGAATCCTATTATTTTCTTTAGTATTGTGTTTTAGAATTTGGCTCCAAAACTTCTTAGGATCCAACTTGTATAGTTGTGAAAGTTGCTCTTACCTTTTATTGATATAGTATCTTTTTTTCCTTTTAATTAGGGCTTTGTACGTATTGATCTTATCGAGTTTTAAGGGCTCATTAGAAGCATCACTAATGAATTTCCTAGCAATTTTACATTATTTATCATACCAAGGGTTGGTTGTTCTATTATTCTTTTTATAAAGAGTTTTAAAAAACAATTTATTTTATAAACATATTTCATTTACCACCCCAATAACATATTAAAATAAATTATAAGTAAAAAAATTGTGTATACAAAAAAAGTAGAAATAAAATTATATCAAAATAAAATTTAAACATACATGTGAGCTAGAGTGACATTCTATCTTTAGTCGATCATTAAGATATTGATTTTGTTTCCTCATATGATATCTATTTATAAGTATATTTTAAATACTTACCATTGATGCTTAAATATTTTTATGATTGATAGATGAAGAATACTCTCCATTGCAATCTCTCATTTCAGATTTAGTGGTTATGAAAGGATTTAAAAAAACATAACCCTTTTAAAAGGATTTCAAATTCTCTTCGCTTGATTCCCTCAACCTCACAGGGTTGTGTGTGACTTGTGTTATATTTTGTGGATAATCTCTATGTGTTTGTGTTGCATCTATATATCGTTGTTCTATGATATTCGAGAAGTAGAGGAAACAGTTTTTATCAGCTTTGAAGCATTGGACAACATTTAGGATGAGACATCCACGTCCTCCTTTTGAGTTGATCATGACCATAATATTTAATAATATTTGTATTTATGATATTCCTTGTCCTTTGTTTTCAAATCGTTCTCCTTTGACTTCTGAAAATTGTAGATGACATTACATCAAAATAGAGTGAGAGATTTGTATAAATGAATTTATGGGATTTGTTTAAATGAATTTATCTATTTTTGGTAATTTCCCATGTTATATACATGGAAAAGTGAGATCAATTAGCACTAGAAATTGTAATAACCAAAAGTGGTGAGATAGATATAGAAATTGTAACCCAGAGTGGTGAGATAGATATATAGCACATAGGAGAGAGGAGTGTCCAAATCCATAATTAAGGTATGTAACTGTATTGTAATTTCTCTAAAAAATTTAACTAACTTCTATATAGATTTCATTATCTATTTATCGAATGTTACTCATAGTTAGAAGCAGAGTTTGTGTCACACTTAATTTTTTTTTTTAGAGATCTCTTTGTGATCACTAGGTATGTTTAGTTCTTTTTTACTTGAGGTTTCAAAATTACATGGAAAATAAAATAGCACAAAGGATATGAGAGGTCAAGTAGGATGAATTTTTAGGCATTACTATAAAAAGTTTCACTAGCTCCCATTCATATAATTTCATCATTGTTTACAAACCTTACGACATTTACCAGGCTTCCAATAAAAAATTAGGCCTCACCCATGCATGTTTATTCATAATATGAACCAAATCTTATTGAAATTATAGGACTTTCCAATGGATCAAATAATTGTTCAAATCCTTATTTTAATAAGAAGGTCTAATACTACTTAGCATCTAAAAATTCTAGACTATACAACCCTCATTTCCCTTGGACAATAGATGATCAAAAGGCATGAGGCAGAGTTTTTTTTCCGTTTTACTTTCAGGGAGTACAAGAAGGTTGGAGTTGTAAAGACAACTCATAGGGGGCAGTAGGTCGATACCCAAAGCAAGCTTTGAAAGGGGACAAGTTAGTAGAAAAATGAAATGCACTATTATAACTATGTTATACAATGTGGAGGGTGGCATCCCATTTTTTATATTTGGTAAACTGAATGTGGATGGCATGGACTGGGCTACGGTTAACAACTTCAGTTTTTCCATACACCTGTGATGGAAAGAAGAGGATTATTTGAGGGTACACCCCACGAGAGAATAGAGAGTTTTCCAAAATGTACTAAGGAAATGGGAATCATGATCAAAGATAATGTTGGAGGGGAGGCCAAAATGATTCCACACATGATTGAAAAAGAGATCGAAAATTTGAGTAGTGCAAGGGACAAAAATGGCCATTTTGGAGAAGCAAAACACAACCACCCAAATGGAATCATGATGAAGAAAGGTCATGGGAAGATCGGTGATGAAGTACACAGAGATAAATTCCTAGGGATGTGAGGGAATAGGTAATGGTTGATACAGGGAATACTTATGGTTGGTCGAATTTTGTTGATTGTAGAAGGTACAAGATCATACAAATTTATCAACTTGGCATTATAAAGTAGGCTAAAATAAGTGACGTTGAATATGTTGAGTAGTTTTAATGTGCCAAAGTGCCTGCCATAATAGGATGCATGAGCTTCACGAATGAGAACAAGGCTATCATCAATAGCAGTCACACATAGCTTCTCAATCTTAAACACAACCAAACATATTTAATTTTGTAGTCTAGGGAAGAGGTCTGGTTAATGACAATAGGTTGTTGCGAGGCAGTCCAGATGGTACTAAAGAAAGGGTAAGAGGAATATAGAGGCTTCCAATATTCATAAGAAATATAATAGACAAAAAATATTTTAAGTATCTGAGGAGGAGGGTGGCTAAGGAGATCATCCATGCAATTGGTGGCCCCTTTCTTATATTTGATGACCAAGTGGAACTATTTTACATAAGCATCCCACTTCAAGTGACGTTGTTCCTTGAACTTATACTGAGAATTAATAAAAATAAAAGGATGATGATCTCCTTACCAAAGATATAGTGGTGCCATTATTTTAAGGCCCAGAGCAAGCTATAAAATTCCTTATCATATGTACTATAGTTTTGTTTGGATTGATCCAATGTGTCGGAATGATAATCAATGGGATGTCCTCTTTGTTTAAGAACTACACCAATTGAATGTTGAGAAGCATCGATCTCAATTTCAAATGATTGTTGAAGATCAGGAAAATGGAGGGCATGTGATTAACAAAGGGCCTCTTTAATGTGTTGGAACTTCTCTTGAGACACCAGAGTCCAAATAAAAGTGGATTGATTGGCAAAATTATGAAGGGGCTTGGACAACTGAGAGAATTGAGGAATGAATTTCCTGTAAAAACTTGTTCCTCCAAGGAAACATTTAAGGCCCACCATGGATTGAGGAGCGGGCCATTGTGTTAGAGCATGGAATTTAGAAGCATTAGGATGGAAACCTTCTTGATCGATGAGAAACCCCAAATAAGGGAAAAAAATTGGCCAAAGGAGGACGTGCATTCCTTGACCTGAAGGTGATTTATATGCAACAATTGGAGTATGTTGTGTACATTCTCTAAGTGTTCCTTGCAAGTCTTAATGAAGACCATAATATCATCCAAATAAATGACCACAATGCATCCCAATAGAGGATGGAATATATCATTGATGATACTCTGAAATTTGCTAGCGGCATTGGTGAGGCCAAAAGGAATCACGATCCATTCATAGAACCCAATATGGTTTTAAAATATGTTTTCCAAGTGTTAGTAGCATCCATGCGCACTTCGTGATATCCCATCGTCAAATCCATATTTTTAAAATAATTTTCCCTTTTGAGATAATCAAGAAAGTCTATGATACAAGGGATAGGATAGCGATTTTTTACAGTAATCTTCTTGAGAGGCATAAAATAGGTGACTAAACACCACTCACCTCTCTCCTTTCTGGGAATAATGATGGAAGAGGTGGTGCAAGGAGACAATTCGGGTTCGATATGATGAACATTGAGAAGTTTTTCAAGTTGGCATTCAATTTCCTTAGCTTCATGGGGAGCCAAACAATATGAAGGGGAATTAGGAAGAGAAACATTGAGAATGATATCGATAGAATGCTCCATATGGTGCCAAGGTGGAAGGCCTTCTGGAGGAGAAAACACATCAGAAAATTTAGAAAATATAACAAAAAAATCAAGTCAAATGGACTCAGGTGTATGATATGTCTTAATAGGGCGCACAAAGCATAAGGAGAGATATTTGTTGTAGATTAATTGGTAGACGACAACTTGGTCAGTGAGTAGAGGAGGAGATTTCAGGGATGAAGAGGTAATAGCATAAGTTCGACCATCATGTTTGAGGTGATATTGATGGGTGCGAACATGATAGATGGAATCATGATATTCCTGGTATGGGATGCCTAAAAGAATATCCACACAATCTAACGGAGAGACGTCACAAAGAATGTATTCATGGAAAGGTCCAATTGAAAAGGTGTTAGAACAATGTTGTGTGACCATAAGACGAGGTCCGTCATTACGAACCCACCCTAATTGATAAGGAGATGAATGAGGGGTGGTGGGTAGGTTTAATCGGTTCACAAAATCTTGAGACACTAAATTCTTCTGGTTGTCATTATCAATAATGAGTGTATCAAGAGACTACTTGATTTTTCAATTGTGGGTGAGGAAAGGGGCACCTGAGATAGCATTAGAATCAGTATCTATCAAAAGTATAGAGGGATATGGAGCCATGCGATTGTCTAAATACATTTCCTCGGAAGGAGGGGGCATTAAAAATGAGGATTTAGGACTATCGAAAAAAAGTGTTTTGGTAGTAGACATATTCTATAGGACACGACAATGGACAATATTATTGAAAGAATACTTATGTAATGTGCACCATTTAGTAGACGTAGGGGCATAGGTATAATTTGTATAGGAAGGCGCGAAGGAGGAGTTAGGACAAGAATGAGGGAATTTCAAGTGATGGGATATCTTACACTCAATTTCTAGAGCATGGGATAAGTTATTATGCAGAGTGTTGTTCCTAAGATTTTCCTTAAGTCTCAAAGAACAATGTTAGGAATCATGAATATAAAATAATTTTTTGAAAGGTGTTTTTTCTTTCATTATTTATATAAGAATTAATCCTCAAATGAAATTAATGAAAGAACATAAAAGAGGTCGTCTTTTGTCGTCTGAGTCGATTTATAAAATAAAATGACCTGGGAGAAACTTACAAAACTGTTAAGAAAAATGAGGCATCAATACAAGATGAATCTTACCTTGTTCACAGTAGAAGAAAATAAAGAATGCACCCTTGAAAGGATATAAGATACATTAATCCAAGTAGCTCATAGGTCTTGTATTTACTTATAGAAAATACAGAGGAAAAACTGCTTTCTTATCAAACAACCGATAAAATGCGACTACAGTAGTAGTAGCACTAAATTGCAACCACTCACTTATCAAGGAATGACATAAAGAAAAGTTAGAAAAATGAGATATAGGAGAATCACATAACTCAAACTACAAAAAGTTTGGAATCTCAGTCTGCACTTGTATTAATTCTCACAAAAGGAGAGTTTTTCTTATTACATACGGAAATAAGCAGCCTGTGTTAAGTCCTCAAACTATGTATTTATACAAAAAATTTCTCAACCCTAAGCGGTTGGAATTCTCATAATTCAAAAACAGTAAATATTACAATATATAAAATTTGATGAGTTTCATTTGCATCTTATCTGTCTCTTCGCCTGCTGGCAGAGACATTTCTTTTTCTTGTCCTCCAACTCAAAAACAACTGGCTTGTAATCATGACCTGCGTAAATAGTATGCATGTGTTATCTCAATTGATTCCAAATGTGTTGGCTTTCCCCTATTCGACGCACTAAACACATCTGCCTACGAACTGCACCACTAATCTGGAAGACCTTGTTGTGTCATTTGCCTCAAAAGTATATAAATTATTTTATATGTGAGGTAGCATATCCTCCATTCTCCTGGCTTCTAGCAATATAGACTGTATCCATAGACTAGGATTGACTATCCACTTATTAATCTGAATAATATCAATTTGTTTTAATTGTTGGATTGTGGCCCGAGCTTATTTCATGATTGTCTTGGAATCTAGTTGATTATTTGCTATATCAATTTTCCCCATGGCTTCAAAGATATTTTCTCTTTCAATGTTCAGTGACTCTTTGTTGAGTGAATAAAATGATTATTCACAAGCTTTCTTCGCTTCCCTCTCTAAACTTTTACTTTCAACTATAATGGCCTCCCATATCTTCAATATTATATCACCTCGAGTTTTCTCTGAAAGAGACAATCCAGAGACCTTGGCTACTTCATATTTTGCTAATGACAAAACTGCCTCCTGGAAAGTAGCTCGAGTGGCAATGGACTCTCTTTCCTTTAAGTAAATGTTATTTAAATAATGGTCTACCTCCCAATAATAGTTTTGGACAACTTCTACTTTATTGTTGTGTTGATTCCATCTTCTCGTGCACCTCCAAAGCCTAGGCTTGGAAAATCTCCATATCAAATATCGTGTTCTCGGTCGAGTTTATTTTAGCTTTCAGTTGTTTGACCAAATCTCCTTGTTGGATGGCCACTTCTTTACTTGCCTGTGAATTTTTATGCATTTCATAAAGACTGATTTTTAGTTGTTGAATTTCCTTTCTATCATAGGCTCTGATCTGCTCAAAACCCTTATTCATCTCATTTCTCACACTTTGTTCCACAGTCTTTATTTGGTTTTGCAACTATTTCACCAACATATCCTTCTGCTTCAGTTGTTCTGCTAGATTCCCAACTGAACATTGATTTGTTGTGGCAAAAGCTCCCAGAGTGTCTTCCATTTCCACAGCAAATTCTGCCTCCCATAAGGCTTGACCATCATATAGAACTCTATGCCTCTTGACAATTGCACCCTCCTTTTGGTATGTTTCTCTTTTCACTACATCCCTCCTCTTCTTGTTGTAGAAGAAGTCGGAAGGGGGCATTTCTTCAACCGAAATAGGAGTGAGATCCTCTCTATATACAACTTCGGCATTTAGGTTCCCCCTACTCGACTGTAGAGGTGTGACAGATTGGATAGGACTGCCTAACTCAGTGGATGGTCGTTGCCTTGTTGTGTTGGTGGTCGATCTATCTGGTGTGGATGATGTTGTTTCCTTTCCTTTTGTTGGGGCTCAGAAATGTCCTATTTTCATCCACCTTTCCCTTCATCATTTTTCACATTTCATCGCCCCATTAACCTTTCATGATATCATTTCCATAAATATACTTGGGTTTCACCTTATTGATCTCCACTTTATTCATTTTATTACTTAAAAGGAATTTGTGATTAAATGTTAGAAAATCAACATGTTTTCATATATATCTCAAATATGTGTGAGCTTTGTAATGTGTAGGAATATGTGAAGGATTAATTCAAATGACTTCTCGAATACTTCCTCCACCATTTCAATATTTGAGGTGATAATTCAAGCCCATTCCAAGGAGAAGATCATGGATATTTGGTTGGAATATCTTATCCAAGATATATGAGAGATATGTGTGAGGATTTGAAGGGATTATATTTTGTAATAATAGGAAATAGGTTGAGAGAAAAGTGGATCTGTAATAATGAGATGGTTATATTATCTTCAAGGCTCTCATGTATAAAAGAGAGTGCTCTCTCTTCATGAGGATTCAATACGAGTTAGATTATGTAATTAGAATCAGAGTAGTCATTAGAATTAGAAAGAAAAAGGGATTCTTAGCTTTGATTCATGGTTTTTTGGTTTCATGCTTTCATTATTCTTTTATAAATATTGATTTGATTATTATTGCTTCATTGGTGAGAGCTCTCATGTGTTGTTGTGCCATTTAACTCTTCACTTGTTGTATTTTCTCTTCCTTCATGTAGTTCTCCATTTCTAGATTAATTCCATTTATGAAATTTCCCATTCTTAAAGTAATTTCATTTACGCAACTAGATTAATTCAATTCCAAGTCCTGTGTTAGATTAATGATTCTATTTCAATCGTGTGTTATATTAATGATTCTAATTCAGTCGTGTGTTAGATTAATGATTCAATTTCAATTGTAGCTTAAACATTAGATTAGATTAGTCTCGCTTCAATCTTGCATATACTTTGCGTGTTCTTCATCAGTTTACGAACCCCGGGTTGACAAATTAGATAGTTGGGCAAGTCCTACAACTCAATTAATACAACATTATTTTGGCCCAATATAACAAATGTCGTTCCCTTGTCACGATTGTTGTTCCTTTTGTTGTTTATTTGAATGGAACGATTGTTGTTCCTTTTGTTGTTCATTTGAACGGAACAATTGTTGTTCCTTTTGTTATGATTGTTGTCCCTTTGTAGGGGTCGCATATCTAGAGGATGGGTATTGAAAACGGAAGGTAAGTAGGCGACAAGTAAAATGCTTGTGCCAGCGACTACCTTTGGATGATTCATAGAGGTTATATTTTAAGACATCTTTAGAGCCCAACACCTTTCTTTGAAAAAGCTTCAATTTGAGCTTTAGTTTTATTACCAGGTGAATTAGGTGATGTGGTGTTTTCTTTCTGTGTTGAAACATCAATTTTCTCCAAACTTTTCTGAGTGTCTTTCCCACTGGAACTTCCTGTTTCTAAACCTTGAATCTCAATCTCTTGTGTAGACGAAGGTGTTTGGATTTCTCCCTACAAGACTTTAGGTAGACTATTTCTCCGGTGTCCTTGAAAATTATAGAACTCGGCTAATTTTTCTGGAGCTAGAGTCTGGAATTGGCTCAACACTTCTTGATAAGATATCTCTCCTCGTAATATCTCATCGTGTGGGGAATATTCATGCTCGTATCTCTTGAGATTGTAAAAATCCACGTGATTCCCCACCATCTTATGGGGATCGTGTTTCTTGAATTCAATATTAAAAATCTTGATATCTTCTAGGGTCATAGCCTCTGCTTTTGAGTGCTCAAAATCTAACAGTGAGAACATACCAACCTACAAAGGAAAAGCGGGCCATACCTTTTTCTACGCAGCCTCTAGTTCTTTACTGATTTCTCCTAACACAGTTTGATGTGCTACTTCTCGGCACACCAATTGATTTGGAAGAAACTATGGTAAGGCATGTGGATGGATGAAACATCCAAAAACCCTGATATGAGATAAATGTTCTTCAATGTACCAATCTTATATTTTTCCCAGGTTGTTCACTATATTGTCGAAAATCCTGGGAGGCGGGCAACCATATATAGCGATATGCATAGGCACCACCACATAGATACAGATTTCGTAGAAGAAATCCTTTGATTTATCCTCACATAGCTTGGATTGATAAAAATGTATATGTTCAGCGTTGGTCGGAGTCCAGCTCCAGCCCATCAAAGGAAATGGTGTCATGGAACAAACAACATCCATGATGTATGCCGACATGTAGAATGCGACATGTTTCCCTCTCGCTTTCAATGATTTATATTCTGTGATTTCCCTGACCAAATTATCAGATAATATTTTGTCCCAATCGAAGGAATACCCTTATGCTATTGTATGCATGATTGGTACCCATGGTAATTATAAATGAGCACAGTTTTCCTTCCCGAAAAGTCGACATAACATCATGGCTACATACATCATGTGAGGTTATAATGAAGCAACGACATATATGCCATGGGTATCTGCTCCAAATTTCTCACGACACGAGCACCAATCCTTGATCAAGTCAGGTAAATTCCTTCTGTATTGCGCGCATTACTTGTTGTCAAAGTGCCTTAGGAAAATGGCATTATAAATGTAATTGGGAACTGGAGACAATTTGTACATCACCTGGAAATGCTCTGGTTGGAAGGACCCAACTACAACTTTTTGTGAGTTGCAGATACTCCTGGTTGAGAGGTCAACATTCTCCAGCGCCCAACCAATCATATCATTATAAGGCACGAGCCTAGGTCGTGTCACTATTTTATGCAGCTCTAATTGAGCAACATATGTGTATTTAATAACCTTGGTTTCAATCGTCTCATCACCCAAATAATCTAGGAAATTGGTCAATTCATATTGTAGAATATCAAATATCTTTGTCCAGGTTTTCATTGTATCTATGGTTTTGGGGGAAGTGTCTGAGAGGACGTATGTGTTAGGGTTCAAGATTTCACCAGGCACTTTAGATGTTTTCCTTGGAGCCATGATATCACGAGCTCAAAACTCTGTTACATGTTACGGGAAATGTGCAAAACTTCTTATCTTGCTAAAGCTTGCTCTGTGCAAATGAAAATGGAATTCAAACTTCAATATATTTTTTTTTACCTTAAGAGTATCAATTTGCATAACTTTACTGACAATGTATTCACTTTCCTTAATGAAAATATTTAGGCGATGGTCCAAGATCTTATTTGAAATCATTGTTGTAGATTGATTATTAATGACATTAATGGTTGGTGGTTCGTGATCGGGATATGTGAAATAATATTTGAATTTACCCGAACTATGATTTAATGAAAAATTAACATGAGATAAAGTGTTTATCCCATTAACTTAATCACATTTAAATTTAATTCTTATTCGAGCTTTCAGACCTCGAGGTATCCGATAATAGCTTGATATATGACTTTCGAAGCTCAAAATCACATAGCGATTAATTATTTGCTAATTGTCTTTACTATTTTATAAACATTTTTTAGTGTCTATGATATTTCAGGAGTTCAGACTTCATGAATTCAGAATGCGATGGATGATGAATATCCAAACTCCAAATGTGCGAAGCTATTAATTAACCTTTAATCGAGATTAGTTTATTTAACCAAGGTTTAAATATTTCGAGGATTTGCATTTTGTAGATTCACAAGTTAAATTTTTGTCATTTTCCTGAAGGACCACTTCCCACAATGACATGTTAAAACTTAGGAAGGTAGACGTGTATATGGTGACTAGGATCTATTGAACACTTTTCACATATTGGGACTTTGAAGACAAGACATGTTGAAACACATGAAGTACAAAACTCCGAAGATCAAAAATCCAAAGTATTCTCTAGGGGTTTGACCTTTTAATAATCAGGTGGCTCCAAAGAAACTCAAGAAAAAGGATCATTTGATCAAATGGAAAACTTCATCAATGGTGAGAATCAAGCGCACTTTATTCTTACTTTAACTGGGAAAGAAAACTATTTAAATTCTAAAGTTTAGAAAAATATATGTGTTCTAGCATAGGCTCCATATAGGGATCGCGTCTCCCTGTAAGACGCAGAATAAAAGTAGACCAAGCGCCTTTATTGGGGTAAATGGAGGCATAAGTGCCTTTATTGGGTAAATGGAGTCATTATTTCATTTCTGTGAAACAGATTCGCAAAAGGATATTACTAAGAAAAAGAGTTTCAACCGAAACTTAGAAAACCTTAAAACACATCGAATCATAACCTTCAGTTAGGCTATTTGAAATTCCTCTTTCTTAAAACTGTACTCGGATTTGTTTAAGATAATCAAAGTAAATTTGGCTGAAATATCGAGCTTTGATCAATTTCATTCGCATCAAGGTTAAGTATATGTGTCATATTTTATGCGAATCTCTCGTTGGTTCAGAATGAAAATCTCACTGAAAAAGAATTAGATAGCAGAGTATACCATGTAGATACGTATGACAACCACATAGATATCATAGATATTTCTTCACTTCCAGCGAACATATTCAGTACCCTGGTGAAGTTATCTACTTCTCCCGTTGAATTTCCTTTCACCACTTCAATTAGTAATTTAGAATTTAAATGTTGAGATGAAGGAAATCATTTAATGAATTTCCTTTCATCATCTCTTTTTGGGAAAAATGGGGGCAATCGATTTTTCGAATTTCCTTTCACCATTTTCCTTGGACTAGATGGGGGCAATCATTTTATGAATTTTCTTTCACCATTTGTCTTATATTTTAATACATGAAGTGGGGGAATTCAATTTGTATGTAACATACAAGGGATGATGTTTATTTGAAATATTCAAAGGAAAGGTCTATCATAATTTTTTAGTATACTCCGAAACTAATTTTCTTTCAATCTTCAATACATATTCACCTATTGAGAAGATTTTATAGGGGATTTTAAATTTTAGAGGTCAACCTTGAGTGAACTAGTCAGTTTAAAACTAGATAAGAGAGCTAAAGTTTTTTTTTTTTTAAGTAAAAGGTAGAACCTGTTGTATTAAAGATTCAGAAAAAAGGAGTGTACATGACACATAATCGCCAGCTGTCCTACCTGTGTAGGAAACCAGGACAGCTGGCTATCCCACAGTTGTATGCAAAAAATACAGAGAGTGTAGCACCACCCTGCCCGTAGGAAACCAGGGAGTGTATTCATGTTTAACAGAATTCTGGTAATGGAAATTCTAAAGCTATCTAGGCTATCAACTAGAGGACTACAATCCTGGTAAACTACGACAGTAGACAAAATGAAAAACATGCAGACAGAAAGACCTATTAACCGGCGCTCCCGTTAGCATCCTTCACTTCTTCCTCGCTGACTAGAATGGCAAATGGTTGTGCACAAGTTGGGAATTGGCGCTTAGGAGTGGTGTTGGAGTAGGCTGTATAAAGCATGTCCAGGCGCTGGCTAACGCAGACCGCTCGGAATATCTGATCGTCGACCTAGCTTCGGACTTCAAAAATGAGCTGCAGCTGCTCTAGGAGCAAGAGAGGTGGCGAAGGCGGCATTGGCAGCTTGTCGTCTTTTCCCGGGCGTCCTTCATCTTCTGCTCCTCCTATATCCACTGGTGGCTCCTCCTCAATTATACATGGCACTGCGCAGGGGTCTGAGGATTCTTTGGCGCAAGGTGTTGCTGCTGAGTCGATGAAGCAAGTTGGGGGGTCCCAATTGTTGGGGACTGTAAACATTTTACTTTATGAGAAATCCGGTGGGAGCTCAATGCTCAAGTCTTCTTCCACAATTGTTCCTGGAGGTGAGCTTGCGGCTATCATCGCCTGTCGTCGCCTCTGCTTGGCTAAGTTCATCGCGCATTTGAAATTCCAGTGCCTCTTTCTTCTGGAGTCGGCTGTATACCAGCCAACTCCCCTATGGGGCCTCCCTCTCACCCTCGGCATGGCTAGAGCGAAGTTCAGTGCTGAGTCGTCGAGAGCTCTGTTACAGCCTCGTTGATCGGGAAGCTTCCAGGGAACAATAGAACTCCCCGGAGGGCTGGTGGAGGGATAAAATGCGATGATAGCCATTAAAGCCATGAGCTTAATGCTCTGGCTGACTGGACTGAATTCTCTCGTGCAGGGCCTCATAAGAGAGTGTTGGAGGTTGAAGCAAGTGCGCCTCATAACTCACGAAGTGTGTGGTGAGGGCCGATATGAATGGCCTCCCCCACCTCCTCGCCACATCCCTTTCTTTCGACTTGTGTCACCCCATCCGGGGTGATAAGAGAGATAAAGTTATTAGGATTAACCTAAACATATTCTCTTTCAGTTAAGTTGAAAGGGATGTATAAATTTTTTCCTAACATTATTTTGAAGACATGTTTCTGAGTTTTCAAAGTTAAGGTGAAGTCTTTTCTCTCTATGAAGACCAGGGAGAGGTATTGAGAATCACAGGAAAATAAAACTTGATTATGGGTAGGATAAAACATAAAGCATATTCCAATGTTTTGTTGTGAACCAGGTCAATCCCACACAAGTTGGTTCATTGATTCTCGTATTTTCTTTTTTATAAATTTTGTTTCATTTTTTATTTTTATTTTTATTTTGTCAAAACTCAGAGAAGACTTTTAGGATTAGGCTGTAATTCTTATATTCCTATGGTTGTTGATCAGGTGACAATATTTATATGGATGAGACTTCTTTCATATTTAGTGATATCCCCTTGAAAATTTATCTTGGGTCAGTAGGGTAAAATCTCATACCTCAGATTTTCTTTATATTTTCAAAAAGTAAACCATTTATTTATCAACTGTTTTGAGAGAAAGCCAATGTTCTGAAAAGTGAGTGTTGGTTTCCGATACATATTTATCTCTCAACTATCAGCAAGTATTCTGCATTAAAATAAACATGAGAAATGTTAGAAAATTCTGAAGAAAAAGAAACGATAGGCATTACTTGTTTTTTATATTTTTGTTTTTATGAAATCAACAAAACTGGTCGTATTTACAGTGAAAGTAAGAACTTACCAAAGAAACAAAAAATTGCAAATCAAAACATGAAAATAAAACTGGTATGTACAATGGGAACTTGGAATCAAATTATTGCATGAAGTGTTTTAGGTAACACCCATTGATAGGGGCATTAAGGATCTTCCCATAAAGGTTTTCTAATAAGAAAGAATTATTTCCTTCAGAAGTTGTGATCTTGAAAGGTCCAAACTATATGTGATCAAACTTGTCATGCTTTCTTGCATCTTCCTTTCTGGCATCCCACTTCAAAACTAAGTCATCAGGGAGAAACTCCCTATCTTTAGATTTTTTTATCAAACAGAGATTTCATGTTGTATTGATATTTTTGAAGTTTCTCATCCACTTCAGCCCTATTTTGTTGTACTTCAATTAACTGGTTTATTCTTCTAGTAACATTGTTAGGCTTTTCCTTCGCATCTTGCCAAACCTTCATCACGGGCAGAGCAAGAATTATGGGGAGGACTACATCAGGATCGTACACCATCTGGAAAGAAGACATTCTGATTGACTTCTTAGTGCCGATGTGATTTTCCCATAAAGCATATTTCAAATGAACATTCCAGTCTTTGTTATTTTCAATTAGCTCCTTTTTAATTATAGTGATCAAGATCTTATTTGATGATTCAGATAATTCGTTGCCCTGGGGATAGTAGGTTGTGGAATGTCCTAGTACAATATTGTACTTTTGACAAAAACTGACCATCACCATGGATTTGAAGGCTTGGGCATTATCAATAACTATCTTTCGAGGACAACCAAATCTAGATAAAAAAAAATCTTCTAAGAAATTGATCACCACTGAGTCTATAGCATTTCATGTCGAGATGGATTCTACCCATTTAGTGAAATGGTCTGTGGCAGTTAAGATCCATTTATGTTGTGCACTTGAATGTGGATGTATTTCTTCAATGAAATCCAGACCCCATTGTTGAAATAGAGCTTCTGTTTTGAATGAAATCAAGGGTAGTGTGGGAAGATTTTTCTTGCATGAGAATAGTTGACAGGGGTTACAGGCTCTAACTTTAGTATTCACGTCGGTAAACAATTTCGGCCAATAGTATCCAGCCCTCAATATTTTATAGGTCGTTTATCTCTAGGCGTGATGTCCTCCACACACCCCTTCATGAAACTCATTTATGATGTTCTCCATTTCAGATTCTATTAAGCATCTTAATAAAAATCCTAGGGGATCCTTCCAATATAGTTGGTTTTCAATGATGAAATATTTCACCACATCCAGCTTCAATGTTCTCACTTTGGAGGGAGTCATATCACTTGGGTGCTGAAGATTCAGGAGGTATGAAACAATATCACCATACCAAGCCGAGGAAGAATTTTTTTCTTTAATCTGAGTTACAAGTGTCTGCACATCAAATTCTTCTATATTTGGAAGGTCTCTGTAACTTTGCAGATGATTTGTCCCGAGTGCTCTGAAATTTGATTCGGCTAATAACTTAGCCAGGCCCTGACCCTTGATGATTTTGGTCAGTTTTACCTCAAGATCGAATTCCTGGATCTTGGCTAGCCATCAGCCTCTCTTTTTGTCACTATCTGGTTGAACCGATATATCTTTCACAGAGCTAGTTGGCACGTAGGCAATTACTTTGGAATGCAACACGTAAGTCCTGAAATATTTGAGGGCTTTCACCATTGCATAAGATTATTTTTCCAGTATATCATATTTCAGTTCGACGTCTCTGAAACTTTTGCTGAAAAATGCTATCAGTTGCTCAAAACCTTCATCATTCTTCTGTAAGAGCACGACCACGATAGTATGTTCGGAGGCGAAAATCAAGAATTCTTTCATACAATCTGGGTTGGCTAGCACTGGTGCTTCTCCTATAACTTTATTGATGTGTTCAAAGGATTCTTTAGCTTCGGTTGTCCATTTTACCTCGTTGTCTTTCTTGAGCATATCTTTAATCAATTTAACAATTTCAACGAAATTTGGGATGAATCTTCTTAAAAAAAATATTTTTCCTAAAAAAGACTGGATTTCCTTTATGTTCCAAGGAAAATTTATTGTATCTATAGCTTCAACCCTTTTCAATTCAATTTTGATTCCTTCCCTAGATACTATATGTCCCAAGAGTTTACCTTCCTGCATTGCAAAATGAGACTTCTTGGGATTTAGAGACAAACCAAGTTTCCAACATTTCTCGAACGTTTGTTTGAGGTGTACCAAGTGCTCTGCATTAGAATTATAAAAAACAGTTAAATCATCGAGATAGATGAAGAAAAACTTATCTCTCTCACTAACAAAGGTTATTTCCATTGCTCGTTTGAAAGTGGCCCGTGTGTTCATCAATCCGAATGGCATTTTGTCTTACATGAAAATACCCCATGGAGTAGTAAACACGATTTTTTCTTTGTCATCTTCATGGACTGCAATTTGATTGTAACCTGAAAAGCCATCAATCATAGACATTTTGTTAGCCCCAACCACTTTTTCCAAAATGTGATCCATTTTAGGAAGTGGATAATTGTCTTTAAGGGATTATATGTTTAGATTCCTGAAATCCACGCAGAGTATGATTTCACTGTTCTTCTTCCTTACTGGAAATAGGTTGGCTACCCACTCAAAATACCTGAGTGGAACAATAATCTTTGCATCAAGGAGATTTTTTACCTCCCTTTTTATTACAGGAAAGAGTATAGGATTTATCTGTTTGACTTTTTGCCTGAAAGGTTTGATGCCCTACTTTAAAGAGATTTTATGTTCGATGACAGTGGTATCATAAGTTTTCAGTTCGTCGTAAGACCAAGAAAAGACATCTTTGTATTGTTTGAGTAGTTTGACATACTCACTTTTCATTTCGGGTGGAAGGTATTTAGATATTTTGACCAGTTTAGGGTTTTCCTTAGTGCCTATATCACAATCTTCCACCTCTTCAGGTTGAGGTTGCAAAGTAGACATTAGGGGTATGTCATCCTGATCAAATAATATTTATAAAGGGAACAGACTGTTGTTGGGTATTTTACCCTACGGACTAATAAGCTAGGGTTCTAAGCCTATATGCAGATCATGACCCTTCAGATTTAACCTTTAACCTTCTACCCAAAATCTCAACCCCTTTTCTCAGACAAGCACAGGAAGAATGAACT
>SNQJ01S0035975.1:33468-45589 GCA_010110895.2 Picea sitchensis | reverse complement strand
CTAGTATGTACAATGGGAACTTGGAATCAGATTATTGCATGAAGTGTTTTAGGTAACACCCATTGATAGGGGCGTTAAGGATCTTCCCATAAAGGTTTTATAATAAGAAAGAATTATTTCCTTCAGAAGATGTGATCTTGAAAGGTCCAAACCAGATGTGATCAAACTTGTCATGCTTTCTTGCATCTTCCTTTCTGGCATCCCACTTCAAAACTAGGTCGCCAGGGAGAAACTCCCTATCTTTAGATTTTTTTATCAAACAGAGATTTCATGTTGTCTTGATATTTCTGAAGTTTCTCATCCACTTCAGCCCTGTTTTGTTGTACTTCAATTAACTGGTTTATTCTTCTGGTAACATCGTTAGGCTCTTCCTTCGCATCTTTACAAAGATTCATCACAGGCAGAGCGAGAATTATGGGGAGGACTACATCAGGAGCGTACACCATTTGGAAAGCAGACATTCCGATTGACTTCTTAGTGCCGATGCAATTTTCCCATAAAGCATATTTCAAATGAACATGCTAGTCTTTCTTATTTTCAGTCAGCTCCTTTTTAATTATAGTGATCAAGCTCTTATTTGATGATTCGTCTAATTCATTTCCCTGAGGATAGTAGGTTTTGGAATGTCCTAGTACAATATTATACTTTTGAAAAAAAATGACCATCGCCATGGATTTGAAGGCTTGGGCATTATCAATAACTATCTTTTGAGGACAACCAAATCTAGATAAAATGTTTTCTTCTAAGAAATTGATCACCATTGAGTCTGTAGCATTTCATGTCGGGATGGATTCTACCCATTTAGTGAAATATTCTGTGGTAGTTAAGATCCATTTATGTTGTGCACTTGAATGTGGATGGATTTCTCCGATGAAATCCAGACCCCATTGTTGAAATAGAGCTTCTGTTTTGACTGAAATCAAGGGTATTGCGGGTAGCTTTTTCTTGCCAGAGAATAGTTGACAGGGGTTACAAGCTCTGACTTTAGTATTCACGTCAATAAACAATTTCGTCCAATAGTATCCAACCCTCAATATTTTATAGGTCGTTGCTCTCCATGCGCGATGTCCTCCACACACCCCTTCATGAAACTCATTTATGATGTTCTCCATTTCGGATTCTATTAAGCATCTTAATAAAAATCCTAGGGGATCCTTCCAATATAGTTGGTTGTCAATGATGAAATATTTCACCGCGTGCAACTTCAATTTTCTCACTTTGAAGGGATTTATATCACTTGGGCACTAAAGATTCGGGAGGTATGAAACAATGTCTCCATACCAAGCCGAGGAAGAATTTTTTTTTTGAATATGAGTTACAAGTGTCTGCACATCAAATTATTTTATATCTAGAAGGTCTCTGTAAGTTTGTAGATGATTTATCCCGAGTGCTTTGAATTTTGATTTGGCTAATAGCTTAGCCAGGCCTTGACCCTTGACGAGTTTGGTCAGTTTTACCTCAAGATCAAATTCCTGGATCTTGGCTAGCCATCAACCTCTCTTTTTGTCACTATCTGGTTGAACCAATATATCTTTCACAGAGCTAGTTGGCACGTAGGCAATTACTTTGGAATGCAGTATGTAAGTCCTGAAATATTTGAGGGCTTTCACCATTGCATAATCTTGTTTTTCCAGTATATCATATTTCAGTTCGGCATCTCTGAGACTTTTGTTGAAAAATGCTATCAGTTGCTTGAAACCTTCAACATTCTTCTATAAGAGCATGACCGCAATAGTATGTTCGGAGGCGAATGAGAAAATCAAGAATTCTTTCATATAATCTGGGCTGGCCAGCACCGATGCTTCTCCTATAACTTTATTGATGCGTTCAAAGGATGCTTTAGATTCAGTTTTCCATTTGACCTAACTGTCTTTCTTGAGCATATATGTAATCAATTTAACAATTTCAGCGAAATTTGGGATGAATCTTCTTAAAAAAATTATTTTTCCTAAAAAAGACTGGATTTCCTTTATGTTTCTAGGAAAATTTATTGTATCTATAGCTTCAACCATTTTCGGGTCAATTTTGATTCCTTCCCTAGATACTATATGGCCCAAGAGTTTACCTTCCTACATTGCAAAATGAGACTTCTTGGGATTTAGAGACAAACTGAATTTCCAGCATTTCTCGAACGTTTGTTTGAGGTGTACCAAGTGCTCTGCATCAGAATTATAAAAAATAGTTAAATCATCGAGATAGATGATGACAAACTTATATCTCTTTTTGAAAAAGGCGATTTCCATTGCTCGTTCGAAAGTGGCCCCTGCGTTCATCAGTCCGAATGGCATTTTGTCTTACATGAAAATACCCCATGGAGTAGTAAACACAATTTTTTCTTTATCATCTTCGTGGAATGTAATTTGATTGTAACCTAAAAATCCATCAATCATAGACATTCTGTTAGCCCCGACCACTTTTTCCAGAACATGATCCATTTTAGGAAGTGGATAATTGTCTTTAAGGGATTATCTGTTTAGATTCCTGAAATCCACGCAGAGTCTGATTTCACCGTTCTTCTTCCTTACTGGAAATAAGTTGGATACCCACTCAAAATACCTGAGTGGAACAATAATCTTTGCATAAATGAGCTTTTTTTCCTCCCTTTTTATTATAGGAAAGAGTATAGGGTTTATCTGTCTAAGTTTTTGCCTAAAAGGTTTGATGCCCTACTTTAAAGGGATTTTATGTTCGATGACAGTGGTATCATAAGTTTTCAATTCATTGTAAGACCAAGAAAAGGCATCTTTGTATTGTTTGAGTAGTTCAACATACTTACTTTTCATTTCGGGTGGAAGGTATTTAGATATTTTGACCAGTTTAGGGTTTTCCTTAGTGCCTATATCACAATCTTCCACCTCTTTGGGTTGAGGTTGCAAAGTAGACATTAGGGGTATGTCATCTTGATCAAATAATATTTATAAATGGATCATACCCTTGGGAATATGACTATTTTTCATAACCAACATGTTGTGATCGACAATATTATCCTAGAACTTCTGAGGATCTTCACCTTCCTACATGATCCAAGTAGGGTCATTCCGATTTTCCTAGTCGATGTGAGTTTTAGAAAATTTGTCAATCATTTCTAGAAATTGCTTGATCTGCTCATCGTCTTCAAAGACCTGCCAGTGATGGAAATTATTTGGAATTGAAGGCTTGTGCCTCATTTCTATGTGATACTTTAGCTACTTTGCAGGATGGTAGGTGGCAAAGCGTAGCGGCTTCTTTCTCTAGAGAGAATCATCTTGTTGGTTTCTACCACGGAGTATGATGAATATTAGCGATGAGAAAAGTTTCCTATCAAATATTGAGCGCAGTTCTGTAGGATTGTAGCCTTGGATCGTTTGGCGAATGCGCTACCTTATTTGTTTTACAATTAGTTCTGTGTCACCGTAAACTATTAGATTTTCAATTTTCAATTTCTGGGCAGCCTCCAATCCTAAGGCGAGATCTTCATACTCGCATATGTTATTCATATAGTCAATGTCACACTGTAATATTTATGAGAAAGGAATAATGGGCTAAATGTTGGTGCCAAAACAACACCCCATCTTCTGCTCCTTCCCAAGACAAAGCATGATCAAAACAAATTTCCAAAGCCCTACACTATTTACATTTTGTTTGTTTTCTATTTTATTTTTATTTCTTATGTAATTTTCTTTTACTGTATTAATTTAGGAAATGCATCATAAATTGATAATATACAATTTCTAGATCTTCATCTACGACATAAACCGGATAGTTATTTGGGTTTTGTGGTTCACTTACAGTATATGCCAACCTTTCTCTGTACAGGTGACTGTCCATCGAAGATCGGGATCGTAGAATACGTCATATCCAGCTGAAGCAATCCTTCAAGTTTGGCACCCCAAGACACGGATAGTAACATCCCATACTTTAGGACATCCCAACAACGACTACGTCCATAAAATTCTCAACTATCCAGAATATGTGCAAGATTATACAAATATTTAATCATACGGACATTTAACTTTTCTTGAATCAAAGAATACAGATCTTGGTATGGTCTATTATCCTCGAGACCCAATTTTTCCATAATAACTTTGGGCATTAGGTTGTGGGATGCTCCGAATCCAACATATAGTTATGGAGTAGGTAATCATGCACAATCAACATAATATAAAAAGGAGCGAAAAGTCTTTGGCATTTTCAATATGTGGACCAAAAATTATAGTGGGTCTATCATATTCTAAATTAATAACATCTGCATGACTTTCATCATCTGAGAAATTTATCATCCTGGCAATTTGTTTTCTATACGTAGGATTTTTAGCCTTGATTGATCAAAGGTATCAATTTTGATTTTATTAATTTTGTTTTCCATATTGAAGCTTCTGATTGTCTTTTTGGCTTCTCTAGTTGAGATCTATGTTTCCCTTTTTTCTGGCCTGTTAGTCTGCATTGCTTTTAACTTTTCTTGAATCAAAAGAATACAGATCTTGGTATGGTCTAGTAACTTCGAGACCCAGCTTTTCCATAATAACTTTGGGCATTAAGTTGTGGGATGCTCCAGAATCCAACATATAGTTATGGAGTAGGTGATCATGCACAGTCAGCATAATATAAAAAGGAGCGAAAGAATCTTTGGCATTTTCAATATGTGGACCAAACATTATAGTGGGTCTATCATATTCTAAATTAATAACATCTGCATGACTTTCATCATCTGAGAAATTTATCATCCTGGCAATTTGTTTTCTATACATCGTATTTTTCGCCAGTTCAGTCAAAGGTATCAGAATTTTGATTTTATTAATTTTGTTTTCCATATTGAAGCTTCTGATTGTCTTTTTGGCTTCTCTAGTTGAGATCTATGTTTCCCTTTTTTCTGGCCTGTTAGTCTGCATTGCTTTTGTTTCGGCTATCTTTGTTTTAGCATCTTGCGAGGATATCAGCGAATTGGTCGAAAAATTTTATATGTTCTGTGGGATTTAAATCTCCTTCTCCTGTGAGTTTCGGTAAGTTTTTCATATAATTTTCTAGAAAATCATGAAGGACAGGGGGAAGGAGTAAAGGAGAATATCTGGTCGCCACTTTAGAAAAAATCATAGGGGGTGGAGGTGGTCCTTGACCTTCTTCTCCTCCAGTGCCACCTCCAGCGCCACCTCCAGCAACACCTCCTGCGCCACCACCTCCAACAACGACCATTGATATTCTAGGGGATGAACTCTGAGAGATATAAAGGGGAGTTTCAAAAATCTCAAGGGACCGAAGTGGTGACCTTTCGAATTCTTCAGAATGTGGTGAAGGAAAATCTGGGAAAATGTCATTGGGAGATGAAAACCCTAAGAGAGGCGGGAAAGGTAAATGTGGGTTGGTTTCTTCGGACTTACAGGATGTATAAATAGGTGAACCAACAAGGGACGACTCAAGGTATAAGATGAACTCCTCAAGATTTCGAAGAACGGAAACCTTGGTTTCGGGTGATGACGGGGTAGACAAAAAATTAATGATCTTGGGTATAGACAAGGATTTTCTATTCGGATTGTTCTGGGTACCAGAGAAGTTGGCCTCAGTCTTTATTTCAGGTTTGTTAGTTGAGTCCTCCGTAGACGATGTTTTTTTAAAGTTTTCTTCAGGATTTAACCTTTCGACCAAAACCTTAGTATCAACTGGAGTTATTTTGGGTTGGTACTTCTTACCTGAAGATGAGGCAGTATACTTGAGGTATCCCTTGGATTTTAACAACTTTTTGGGATCAAATACGAGCATAGTCTGTTGATCGTCTGGGTTCTTCTTGGTATTATTTATACCGAATTCCAGTTTATTTGTAGTGGAGTCGCCAAGTGAAAAATAAAAAATTATCCTTATCACTGTATTCAATCTTTGTTCACTATCAAAGAGAGAAACTCACCATGTCGTTCTCCCAGGGAAAAATAACTTCGTTTCTGCGTCCCCGACAGCGACGCAAAAAATATGTTGTTCCTAATATTTCCCTTAAGGCTCAAAGAACAACGTTAGGAATCATGAATATAAAAGAATGTTTTGAAAGGTGATTTTTCTTCTATTAGTTATATAAGAATTAATCCCCAAATGAAATTAATGACATAACAGAATAAAGGTCGTCTTTTCTTGTCTGAGTTGATTTATAAAATCAAATGACGTGGGAGAAACTTACAAAACTATTAAACAAAATGAGGCATCAATACAAGATGAATATTACCTTGTTCGTAGTAGAAGAAAATAAAGAATGCACCATTGAAAGGATATAAGATACAGTAATCCAAGTAACTCACAGGTCTTGTATTTACTTATAGCAAATACATCGGAAAAAACTACTTTCTTATCAAACAACCGATAAAATATGACTACAGTAGTAGTAGTACTAAATTTCAACCACTCACTTATCAAGGAATGACATAAAGAAAAGTTAGAAAAATCAGATACAGGAGAAACACATAACTCAAACTGCACAAAGGTTGGAATCTTAGTCTGCACTTGTATTAATTCTCACAAAAGGAGAGTTTTTCTTATTACATTTGGCAAGAAGCAGCCTGTGTTAAGCCTTCAAACTATGTATTTATACAAAACCTTTCTCAACCCTAAGCGGTTGGAATTCTCATAATTCAAAAACAGTAAATATTACAATATGTAAAATTTGATGAGTTTCATTTGCATATTCTCTGTCTCTACGCCCCCTGGAAGAGACGTTTATTTTTCTTTTCCTCCATCTCGGAAATAGCTTGCCTCTAATCATGACCTGCGTAAATGTTATGCACACGTTATCTCATTTGTTTCCATATGTGTTGGATTTCCCCTATTCTACACACTGAACACATATGCCTACGAACTACACCACTAATCTATAAGGCCTTGTTGTTTCATTTGCCTCAAAAGTATATAACTTATTTTCTACATGAGGCATCCTATCCTCCATTCTCATGGATTCTAGTGATATAAATTGTAGGCCTAGACTAGGATTGATTGTCCACTTATTAATCTAAATAATGTCAATTTGTTTTAATTGTTGGATTGTGGCCCGGGCTTCTTCCATGCTTGTCTTGGAATTGGGTTGATTCTTTTCTATATCAATTTGACCCAGGGATTCAAAGATATTATCTCTTTCAATTTCCAATGACTCTTTGTCGAGTGAAGAAAATGCTTCTTCACAAGCTTTCTTCGCTTCCCTGGCTAACCTTTTACTTTCAACTATATTGGCCTCTCAGGTCTTCAGTATTATATCACCTTGAGTTTTCTCTGAAAGAGACAATCTAGAGACCTTGGCTACTTCATCTTTTGCTGATGAAAAAATTGCCTCCTGGAAAGTAGATCGAGTAGAAATGGCCTATCTTTCCTTTAAGTAAATGTTATTTAAATAATGGTCTACCTCCCGATAATAGTTTTGGATAGATTCTACTTTAGTAAAAAGGCTTTGTTGTGTTGATTCCGGCTTCTCATGCACCTCCAAGGTTTGAGCTTGGAAAACTGCCATATCAATTGTCGTGTTCTCGGTCGATTTTATTTTAGCCTGTAGTTGTTTGACCAACTCTCCTTGTTGGATGTCCAGTTCTCTACTTTCCTGTGAATTTTTATGCATTTCATCAAGACTGATTTTTAGTTGCTGAATTTCTTGTCTATCATAGGCTCTTATCTTCTCAAAACCCTTATTCATCTCATTTATCACACTTTGTTCCATAGTCTTTATTTGGTTTTGCAATTGTTTCACCAACATATCCTTCTTCTTCAATTGTTCTTCTATATTCTCAATCGAACACTGATTTGTTGTGGCAAAAGCTCCCAAAGTGCCTTCCATTTCCATAGCGAATTATGCCTCCCCTAAGGCCTGACCATCATATAGAACTTTATGCCTCTTGACATTTGCACCCTCCTTTTGGTATGTTTCTCTTTTTACTACAACCCTCCTCTTCTTGATATAGAAGAAGTCGTAAGGGGGCATTTCTTCAACTGAAATAGGAGTGAGATCCTCTATATATACGACTTCATCATTTAGGTTCCCCCTATTGGACTGTAGAAGTGTGACAGATTGGATAGGACTACCTAACTCAGTGGATGGTTGTTGCCTTGTTGTGTTTGTGGTCGATCTATCTTGTGTGGACGATGTCGTTTCCTGTCCTTTATTTGACAAAACTTCAATTTGAGATTTAGTTTTATTACCAGGTGAATTAGGTGATGTGGTGTTTTCTTTCTGTGTCGAAACATCAGTTTTCTCCAAAATTTTATGAGTGTCTTTCCCACTAGAACTTCCTGTTTCTAAACCTTGATTCTCAATCTCTTCTGTAGACGAAGGTGTCTAGATTTCTCCCCATAAGACTTTAGGTAGACTATTTCTCCGATGTCTTTGAAAATTATAGAACTCAGCTAATTTGTTTGGAGCTAGAGTATGGACTCAGCTCAACATTTCTTGATAAGATCTCACTCCTCATAATATCTCATCCTATGGGGAATATTCATGCTCGTATCTCTTGAGATTGTAAAGAGCCATGTGATTTCCCACCATCTTCTGGGGCTCATATTTCTCGAATTCAATATTAAAAATCTTAATATATTCTAGGGTTGCAGCCTCTGCTTTTGAGTGCCCAAAATCTAGTAGTGAGAACATACCAACCTGCAAAGGAAAAGTGGGCCATACCTTTTTCTACACATCCTTTATTTCTTTACTGATTCCTCCTAGCACAGTTTGATGTTCTACTTCTTGACACACCAATTGATCTGGAAAAAATTGTGGTAAGGCATTTGGAGGGACGAAACATCTAGAAACCCTAATGTAAGACAAATTTTCTTAAATGTACCAATCAACTATTTTTCCTAGTTTGGTCACTATCTTGTTGGAAATCCTGGGAGGTGGGAAACCATATATAGTGATACGCATAAGCACCACCACATAGTTGCAGATTTCATAGAAGAAATCCTTTTCTTTATCCTCCCACAACTTGGAGTGATAAAAATGTATCGGTTCAGTGTTGGTCGGAGTCCAACTCCAGCCCATCAAAGGAAACAATTTCATGAAACAAACGACATCCATGATGTATTCCGACATGTAAAACGGGGCAAGTTTCCCTTTGGATTTCAATGACTGATATTCTGTGATTTCCCTGACCAAATTATTAGATAATATTTTGGCCAATCAAAGGAATACCCTTATGCTACTGTATGCATGATTGGTACCCATGGTAATAATAAATGAGCATAGTTTTCCTTCCCGAAAAGTCGACATAACATCATGGCTACATGCATCATATAAGGTTATAATGAAGAAACAACATATACGCCATGGGTATCTGCTCTAAATCTCTTAGGACGCGAGCACCAATCCTTGATCAAGTCAGGTAAATTCCTTCTTTATTGCACACATTCCTTGTTGTCGAAGTCCCTTAGGAAAATGGAATTATAAATGTAATTGGGAATTGTAGACAATTTGTACATCACCTGAAAATGCTATAGTCGGAAGGACCCAACTGCATTTTTTTGTGAGTTGCAGATACTCTTGGTTGAGAGGTCAATGTTCTTTAGCGCCCAACCAATCATATCATTATAAGGCACGAGCCTAGGCCACGTCGCTATTTATGCAGCTACGATTGAGCAACATATTTGTATTTCATAGCTTGGGTTTTAGTCATCTCGTCGCCCGAATCATTTGGGCAATTGGTCAATTCATACTGTAGAATATCAAATATCTGCGTCCAGGTTTTGACTGTATCTATGGTTCTAGGTGAAGTGTCTCAGAGGGTGTATGTGTTAGGGTTCGGGCTTTCACCAGACGCTTTAGTTGTTTTCCTTGGAGCCATGATATCACAAGCTCAGAACTCGGTTACCTGTTACAGGAAATGCACAAAACTTCTTATCTTGCTAAAGCTTTCTCTATGCAAACGCAAATGGAATTCAAACTTCAATATCTTTTTTTTCTTAGCTTAAGAGTATCAATTTACACATATATTTATTGACAATGTATTCACTTTCCTTAATGAAAATATTTAGGCGGTGGTCCGAGATCTTATTTGAAATCATTTTCGTAGATCGATTATTAATGCCATTAATGGTTGTTGGTTCGTGATCGGGATATGTGAAATAATATTTAAATTTACCCGAACTACGATTTAATGAAAAATTAACATGAGATAAAGTGTTTATCCCATTAACCTAATCATGTTTAACTTTAATTCTTTTTCGGGCTTTCAAACCTCGAGGTACCCTATAATAGCTTGATATATGATTTCTGGAGCTCAAAATCATGCAAGGATTAAGTATTTTCCAATTGTCTTTAATCTTTAATTAACCTTTTTTAGTGTATACAGTATTTCGGGAGTTTGGACTTCGTGAATTCAGAATGCGATGGATGATGAATATCCAAACTCTGAATGTGCGAGGCTATTAATTAAACTTTAATCAAGATTAGTTTATTTAACCAAGGTTTAAATATTTCAGTTTTTACATTTCGTAGATTCACAAGTTAATTTTTTTTTATTTTCCCTAAGGGCCACTTCTTGCAGTGACGTGTTAAAACTTAGGAAGTTAGACGTGTATATGGTGACTAGGATCTGTCGAACGCTTTTTGCGTATTGGGACATTAAAGGCAAGACATGTTGAAACACCTGAAGTATGAAACTCTGAAGCTTGAAACTCCGAAGTTTTCTCTAGGGATTTGACATTTTAATAATCAGGTGGCTCCAAAGAGACTCAGGAAAAAGGATCGTTCGATCAAATGGAAAACTTCATCAACAACGAGAATCAAGCGCGCTTTATTCTTACTTTAATTGGGAAAGAAATCTAAATAAAGTCTAAAGTTTAGAAAAATATATGTGTTCCAACACAAAGAACTATTGTAAAAAAGATCCACCTACCTACATAAAAATTTCAATAAGCCAGAATGAAAAATTTCTATGAGTACCTCTTCAGATTCCTCAATATGAATCTCAATGCAGAGCCTATTGAATATTTCAATGTATTTCTACATAGACTGGACTGAGAATTGGTAGAGTTGCAACCAGCAAGCCAGAAGATTCTAATGATAGTGAGGAAGATAGTATATGCTATTGAGCATTTCCCAAGTGTCAATAGAAGGAGAAAACGATGAGGAAAATGCATCCAAATCCACAATGAGATGGGTCCCAATGGGTAGAGTATCCCACTAAGCCTCTGCAATGCCTTCCATTTGTACGCTAGAAATTTGAATCTTCTTCTCGTTAGAGATGTTGTGACGAGCATTGAAGTAGGTAGAGACATTTAGAATCGAGGAATCCTTTGAAGTGTCCCTTCTTGGAGGCATCATATTCATAAAATAATGTTTCTCCTATCCATATCTGAAATACAATCCAATGATATGTAGAGAGGAGGAGAGAAAAAACCTAGCACACATATGGATTTCAAATTGAGTGAAGAAGAGGAGGGGTTTTAACTAGTGCTCCTCTAAAAACCTTAGGAGAAAGGATAAGAGGAGGGGGGTACCCTATCGCACCTATAGAATTATTCCTAAGATGAGAGGAGGAGAGGGTTTCCCTAACGCACCTCTTGGGAGAGAGAGGAGGGTGAAAAGAAACTCTATCACAACACTTATCTCGAGAAAAAAAATGCCAACCCTAGTGCATCTCAGGAAAGGACATGAGTTTTCCTAGATCTACGATTGAAATATCTTACTAGTGGAGAAAAATCAGCTTAGACCGATGCTATGATACCATTTTATATGCAATACTACAAAGAAAACCAAATAACATTCACTGAGAAAAACAAAAAACAACATAGCATATGAGTAAGAAAAATGAACTATCCATTTTATTTAGTAGAATAGGTAACCTGTATATAGAATATGATGAACATACAATGGTTATGAACAAAAGTGGAAAAATTCTAACTAAACAACAACTAGAAAAGGTTCAAAATCCTAACAAATATCTTAGTTAACCATTACCTCATCCTTCTGATTTGTGCCCAACTTCCCAGGTAGATATGCACTCCATATGGCCTTTTTGGAGAAGTGTGTTGCATCTGGAAGGAGGTGCACCTTTGTGGTAGTGCCACATTGGTGTGCCTCAAGATTTTGTGTATCCTCCTTGGGGAGTGTGCCTTCCAACTTTCCCAAGACATGAAGACAAGGAGATTGGAAGAGAGAGAGAGAGAGAGAGAGAGAGAGAGAGAGAGAGAGAGA
>SNQJ01S0035974.1:98781-118114 GCA_010110895.2 Picea sitchensis | reverse complement strand
TTTCCATTCCCATCCATATTCTCACTTATACATGCATATAGAGGCAATTACTAGAAAATTGAGATGCAAACAAAAAACTTCTAGTAAACCAACTTTAACATTCAAATAGTCGTCCGATATCTTACACTCATTAAATATTTCAAAAAAGCAAACGCTAATTCTTACATTCTTTAAAATCTTTGAGCAATCAAATATACATAGGTAGATTTTTTACATGGCCTGTTTTTGGAGCATGCAGGAGAGGGTATCATGATTTGATAGTTAATGCACTCAATTGTTTAGAGGCATGATTATTGGCGCAAGTTTTCCATACAAATATTTTATTATGCTTTTAATTGAATCCCTTTACTTTTCAAACAATATAATAACTATGTGAGTATATTATATATTATCTATTTTATATAATATCATTAGTTGTTAATGATGATGACAATGGCGACAATGATGTTGATGATGACATTGTGATGATAACTAGAATGACAATGATGACATTGATAATGACAATGATATCGATGAGGATTAGGATGATATTGCTAGGTGCTAGCTTGTGGGTTGTTGGCAACTAGCCTAGGGTTTACAGTGACAACTAGTTGGATTTGAACTTGGGTCTCGACCAAGTAATTAATGTCATCTAATTATCAAATACCATAGATATTTAAAAAAAAAAAATTATTGCAATTTATTATTGCAAGTTTATTGTTTTCTTGTCACAATAGTCCATCGATTAGGAGTTGTAGGGGATATGTTAGATTGAAAGCCTCAAGGCTCAAGGTTCGTTAGAGTTGGCTTGACCATTAATAATCAATCCCCAATCCAATACTCAAGGGGATTTAACAATGAAAAAAACAAGATTAATTTATCAACTTCTCGGTGTCAAATTTATCTCCCACTTGAATGCCAGTGGACTCTTTCAGATCACCTTGAAGGTTAACTTAATGAGCATTAACTATGCATAATGATTCATATCCGCCATTGAGCATCTAATTGCATACCAAGTAATAACCTATAGCTTCAAATAAACATTCATGTCAAGGTATAAAATAAATAGGTCCAACTAAATACCCTCTATTCAATCTATGTATGTGATTGATGATCCCACATATCACCCAAGACATGAAATCCTCTCCTTGAAAATATTTTACCCACACTATTTGGGAGGACACTGGTCTGTCGTTTTGCACATAGGGTTGTCCAAATTTCCATTATTCTACAAGATCTAATCCATTTTCATGTCTTTAAAAGTTTCAATTAATATCTCCTTCAAAGATCAAATTGAGTTGTAAAAAGATATATTGAGCTCGCCATATTATTTTGAGGATAAACCAAAGTAAAAACTTATAAAGATCTAGAAAGAAAATGTTCAAGTGCACTACTTATTTTTCATGTAGTTGCACTATTCCATTTCACTCTTATCCTAAAGTGGTGCATATCCCTATAAAGGAATTTCGTAGTGGCATATACCTCTAACAAAATTTTGTTCAACACTAATACTTTTGTTCTTCCTCTTCTCCTAGTGGAATTTTGTTGTGACATATCCCTATAATGGAATTTGGTTTTTAAAATAATTATACCAAATAATTTCATAGTGATTTTTTAAAGGAAACCTATACTAGAGATACAAACATAAAAGACCACAAGGAGGAGAACATGGACCTACTAAAGTGCCAAATTGATTATTTGAGCCCTTGCCTATCATTTCAATAGGATCATACTTGTATTATGGTTTGTAAATCATTGTGATAATGAGCGTTAAGAGTTATAGGGTTTCAATCTAGGTGTTATAGTGGTTAGAGATTATATATATAGTTAGAAGTTAGTTATGGGTTATATTGGTTATTTGTGATAGGGTTTATATTGTTTAGGTTGGGATAAATCGGACAATTATGGGTTTTAAGAGTTAGGATTTATATAGTACACCGAGATTTTTTTTTTTAACAGAAATGGTTAGAGTTTGTAGTAAAAACCATTTGCGGCCACATTGGGAAATATGATAAACAAAGCTTTAGAAGGTAGATCATAACTTGCATTTATTTCCTCCTCCCATCAAACATATGGGGGGAGAGAAGGATAACTTTCCTACAAATACTTTTCCTATCATATTCATGTTCTTACAAGTTAATTACATAATTGAATGCATAAACAAAACATAATCATCGATTGTGGACTATAATCCCCCCCTTTAAATGGGGGAAAATCCAAAGTTAACTAATAGCCTGAGAAGATATTCAATTCTACCTCATATTCACTTCGGTCTCAGCTACATTTCCTTTCCCTCGTGAGAGTAGGTGAGGGATTTGGAGATTTCTTTAGGACTTCAGTGAAAGATAAAGATTTAGATGACTTAGACAAATGGACATGCAACATTGATTTTGGTTCTGCATATTTCTACTCTTCCCGATCTTCTTCCTCTATCTCATTTGCTTCCTATTCTTCCTCCTCTGATTCCTTTTCTTATTCTTCCTCCTTTGATTCCTCTACTTCTTCTTCCTCATATGCTTCCTTCTCTTCTATTGGGGCATCGACCTCTGGATCTCTTGGGACATTTTTGCACCACCATCAAGATGGGTTTTTCTAGAGTAGGGATCTTTCAACGATTCCTCTTCCCTTTCAATTTCCTTCTCCGAGTCTTCCAGATTTAACGAATCATCTATATTTCCAAGAAATTTAAATTTGTTATTGCTTGAATTGAGAAGTCTCTTTTGGGTTGGCTTTGATTGTTGTGGCCCTCTACACTGTAAATTTATGTCCTTGTTTTTTTTTAATATAAATGATTACATTTGTATTATAAAAGTGTTGTAGCTGCAATGGACAACATGTAAATATATATAATAATATTTCTCAACAAAATTGTCCTGAGTGAGCACAAAACCTAAATCTAACATTTTAGATCTATATGACCTTTTAAAAAAAGATACTTCTGAAAACTACTATACGTATATACTTGGACAAAGACCCCTAGTAATAGAAAAAATATAAAAAACATGAAGCATTACTATATATGGTATAGCTATCCCTATGCTTCTTCTCGCTTCAGTTCAATGTTTGTCGAGTTATGGTCTGCGAGCTCCATCTCCACATCTTTAGGTTGTTGCTACACTGTTTCATCCTCTTTGTCTCTATATGACCTAATGGATAGCCTAGCCAGGGAATGGGCCACAATGTTGATGTTAACCACATTGGCAATTGTTTTCTTTAGAGAAACACACTCATTATGAAGATTTACATTTAGTCGTCGTTGTTGATGCAAAATTTCCATCAATAAGAAAACTACACCACCCTTGTTGATTTATTGAGTCTACATTTTATCAACAACAAAAGAGATTGCGGATTTATTACCAGTAATGTTCTCTTCTTGACTTCCAAGCACTCTCTAAATGTTTGTAGTCTCATAGAATGGACACCGAGAAACATGCTTGTAGTCAATCAACATCTCCCAACCAAAACTTTAATGCTCTCTAGACTTGTCCCTCTTCTTTCTCAAACTAAAAGACCAACTAAACTAGAGACAAAGTGAGTATCCCTTACCAAGAACTAAAATCACCACCAACATCAAAATAGAGAAGTCTCAATATCGTATTTTAAAAGAGTCGGAGCTAATGAGCCAAAATAACATCCCCTTCCACCATTATAGCCAAGGAGAACCCAAAACTAGAGAAGAACAACATCAACCCTCCAGAGATGAAAAAGGGGGCTACCAAAAGTGTTATTGGCCCTCCCTCTATCAAAAACCCATAGGCCGTCAATTCCCCCTATTCCAAAGAGCCAATCCTCACTGAAGGGCTCAAATTCACCCAATCCAAAAACACGAGCCAACTAGGACCCATAATTGTTGTTCGTTAATATAATTAGGGGCGAGTCTAAACCTTGAAACAAACTTAGCTACACAAGAAGAACAAACCACAGGTGTGTCACAAACATCAAACCCTCATGTGTCAATTCCATGATCCCATGTGCATTCAAAATTATGAATCGAGGTGGTTTATTAACTCACTCCAACATTGATGAGAACATGTATATATGGATCCCCGTGTATGTGCATCCCAACCTTCGAGCTCAGTATAAGTTCATGACATGAGTATTGTGATGCCAAGTGTGTGTCATGCTTAGCTTGTTTATTAACCTTATCACCATATGATTGGGGCAGGGGTTGATAAGATTAATACGCCAATTTTTAACATTCATTAATCTTAATGTTATATGATTAAGGGATTGGAAAGTTTGATGCCCCATTCTTTAATGTAAAAGTACTACATTCCAATCTACTTGCCTTGTTAGCCAATGAGTTTGAGTGCCAATAATGTGCCTTAAGCATATGAAAAAAATAAACGTTATCAAATCTCACCACTTCTTTCTCGATTCATGAGAATATTCTTGATCGTACACTATTTTATGTGCCAAAAAAAATTCTCATTGATTTAATGACCAGTTCCAAGTCTCCAATAACAATTAACCTCTTATGGGACCTTTCATCAACAATCCCCATGACTTGATAAAGAGTAAGGGATTCAACTTGGTTATTTGTGGCTCTACACTATCCCCATTCAAAGGAGTTTTCATCATTTTCCATAGGATCACCAATGACCCCATCTGCTCCAACCACCCTTGAACTCATATTCGTTTATTGATGTGCTTGGTTATTTATGTGCTTGTTAGGAACTATTTTGAACTCATATTCTTTTATTGATTGTTGCTTTGGGGGAGGATGATCCTCTTTGTTTGTTGGATAAATTTTGGCAAAAATTCCCATAAACATGACATACATTGCACTTGAAAGGAATTTTCTCATAATTTAGGATTTATTTATGGCTCCACCCATCTAGATTGATTTGCATAGCCTCTGGGAGTCCCTTCTTCATATCTGTCTCCACACATATTCTTCCATAAGAGAATAATTTCCTTTTGTTCATGTTCAGTCAATGAATTGACCCAATTTGTTCCTAATATATACAAAAGAGATTTCATCCCAACAAATCCAAGGGAGGTGTGGCCATCTAACCCACATGAGGGTTGTTGTAATTTCCTCTTCTAGGTTGAAATCAAGGGACCACAAATACATATACATTCCCTCAGATCCCATCAAGTAGGGTCTAGAGAAAAAAATCAAATCACACTCTTCCTTGTTGAAAAAAAAGAAAAATAAAATAACCTCGACTAGATGAAGATGATAATACCTATCCTTGAATCTTGGGAGTCCAGTGCTATACTACCCAAGTTCCTATATCTCTTGGGCTATGATAGAGCCTACAAACTTTCCAATCAAATCACGCTTAGAAAAAATAAGGGTTTTTCTTCTTGGCTTTAGAGATGAGGCATCCAACTCAAGGATGGCTTCAAATTATTTTACATTTATCCTTTGTTGAGGTTGGTTTCATTTGCTTGGATTTAGGGACCAGACCAAATACTTAAATGACTCTATCTCTAAGTGATTGGCATCTCCCATTATTCCTTAAGTTGACAAATTCAAATGATCTTGAAATCCCCCTTAGTCCTTGATCTAGCAACGAAGAAGACCCCTTAATCAACACTTTGTAAACAAAATCTACATGTAACTATGGTGGTAACTAAGCATCAACATGAGCTCATCAGTAGACTCCCAATAGATTCTTTGCAAATAGATCCAACAACAAAGCTTGACGGTGGGTAGGGTAAACCCTAGCCATAGAACGAGAGTTGAGTACCTTCCATCTTAATTCATATTAGGGACGAGGATATTCTACAAATAATATTTGAATGCTTTTTCTTTCTCAACATTCCACTAGTACACCATGATTAGAAGTTAGGGTTGATAATAATTTTAGGGGTTTTAAGGATTATTGACATTAGGAGTTATAGGGGTTAGAGCTTCTTGAATATAGAAGTTATAGGGTTTATGTGTTATATGAAATAAAAGGTTAAATATGTTGGTGGTTAGACGATATAGCATGTAAGTGTTAAAGAGGTTGGGTGTTATAAGTGTTAGAGGTTAGGGGTTATAGGGTTATATGGGTTAGGTGTTACCATAGTTACAAGGGTTTTGAGTTATGGTTTAGGGGTGATATGGGTTATAATGTTAAGGTGTTAAATAAGTTACATGGGTTAAAGGATATAAGGGATAAAAGTTTGAGTTTATAGTTATAAGAGTTTCATGGGTAAGGGATTAAGTACCATGAGTTATAAGAGTTAAGGATTTATGTGTTATAAGGGTAATGGGTTAAGCATTTTAGGTTTTACTAATTATATGGATTGCAGATTACATGTTTTGCATGGGATGGAGGGGTTAGGGTTTAAGGATTATGTAGGTTTTAAACATTTACACTATGGAAATGCGCACATAGATTCTTTATATATATATATAAAACAATAATAACATTCACACATAGTACTCATAAATTTACCTTGGAAACCCTTAATCAAGAAAATCAACAAATATTTTTAGAGTTGCATCTCTAAATCTCATTGTATTAACTTTTACAATACAATATATATGATTTGGTGGCATCCAAAACCCTAATTTGTCATCCTGGATTAGATTCCTTAATCAAAATTATAATACAATGGGCCGAAAATATGTTGGTAAAAAACCACCCAAAAACGGAACAAAAGCAGGCCAATTTTTCTTTTTAGGGGGCTCCACCCCCAAACCCATGACACATGGAGCTAGTCATATAAAGAATACAACACATACCCACCATTCTCCAGCTTGTTGTTTTATTTATATATAGGGGGCCCTAGGATTACATGATCAACGATGCCCATTTCTCCTCTACACCAAGAAAACTTCTTGGTACTTACAGACTTCGTCAATGAATTTACAATATTCTTCAAAGTGTCCACCTTCACCAATAGTACCTTCTTGTCTTCAACCATTTCTCTCACAAAGTGATATTGAGCATCAATGTGCTTTGTCTTAGAATGATAAGTAGGGTTCTTTTCCAGAAACATTGCACTCTAATTGTCACAATCTAACATTACAACTTGTTGTACAAACCCAATACTTGAAAACAATCTTTGTAACCATATGAATTCCTTACTAGCATGAGTGGCCACCATGTATTCAACTTATGAAGTTGAGTGTGCAACTACAAATTGTCTCTTACTCATCCAACTGATTTCTCCTCCAAATAGGTTAAACACACAACCGTAGATCTTCTGCAATCCATATCTCCAGCCCAGTCTATGTCAACAAATCCATGAATTCCCAATACTTTGTCTACACCAGGTCTTCATTGGTAGCAAATTCCATAATATGTAGTTCCACACAAATACTTGAAAGCCTTCTTTACAACTGTCCAATTCTCTTTCCCTAGTTTTGACATATACCTGCTCAAAACTCCCATTGAATGTGCAATGCTTGATCTAGTATAATCTATTCCATACATCAAACTGCCAAAAACACTAGCATAAGGAACAAAAGACATGTCTTCTTCCTCTTCCTATGTCTTCATACACTAATTCATAGATACCTTTATGCCTACAAGAGTAGGGACCTCGACCGATTTACATTCCTGCATATTAAACCTCTGCAATATTGTCTCAACACATTTCTTTTGATTCAACCAGAGTTTCATATTTTCCCATTCTCTTTTAATTTCTATGCCCAAAATAAAATTTGCAACACCAAGATCTTTCATATCAAATTTAGAACACAATTAAGTTTTTACCTCCTTGATGATTTCCTCGTTGTTTCCAATCAGTAACATATCATCAACATGTAAGACTACATAAATAAAATGATGACCAACTAATTTGAAATACACACAGTGATAAACTTTTCTCCTTGTGAAACCAAGTCCCAAAATATAAGCATAGAACTTTTGATACCACATCCTCAAAGATTGCTTTAGCGCATACATGGAATTTTTTCAGCTTGCAAACCGACTTTTTCTTTCCCTTTATTACAAAACATTTAGGTTGTTTCATGTAGATTTCTTCTTCAAGATCCCCATGTAGGAATGTTGTATTTATGTCCATCTATTCTACTTCAAAATAAAAGGCAACAAAGATATACAAAACAAATCTAATAGAAGTCAATTTAACAACAAGAGAAAAAATGTCACCAAAATCAATTCCCTCTACATGGGAATATCCCTTTGCTACTTGGTGAGCTTTTTAATTCTCCACTTTACCTTTTTCATTAAACTTCTTCTTAAACACCCATTTGCTACCAACGATCTTTCTTCCATCCGAAAAATCAACTAGATCCCAAGCCTCATTCTTATCCAAGGCTACCATTTCTTCAACCATGGCGTTCTTCCATAGTTTATTGTCCTCTGAATCCACTGCCTCCCTAACAGTTCTAGGATCATCACAAGTAATAGGTAAAGCAAAAATGGAGTGAAAATAAAGAGGAGTATACCTTTCTGGTTTCCTTTTTTCCTGAATTGATCTCCTCAATATTGGATAATGAAGTTCTTCTTCTTCTGAATCATGTTCTTTTGTTGAGTCATATTCTTCACCCTCCAACTCGAGATCTATGTTATAAGGTTCTTTTTCCTTTGGTAGAGCTTCCTATTTAGGAACATCTCTAACCTCTCTAAATACAACATCCCAACTATAAATAGTCTTCTTGGTTACCGGGTTCCAAAATTTATAGCCTTTTATACCATCTTTATAACCAATAAAGTTACACTTTTCATCTTTATTATCCAACTTACTCCTATTTTCCTTTGGAACATGTACATAAGCATCACAACCAGAAACTCTAAGATGTTCAAGAGATTATTTTTTACTAGTACATGCCTCATGTGAAGTTTTGTTCTCCAAATCTAATGAGGGTGATCTATTTACTAGGTAGCTTGTAGTACCTGCTGCCTCTACCCATAATTCTTGTCCTAGCCTGGCACCACTAAGCATGCTCCTTGCTTTTTCCATCAACGTACTATTCATCCTTTTTACAACCCCATTCTATTGAGGTGTGTATGGATTAGTATTTTTCCTTGCTATACCACACTTCTTACAGAATTCCTTGATTTCATTCCTCCAGAACTCTCCACCATTATCTATCCTCAACACCTTCATTTGATTCTCCAAAAGAGCCTTACACTCTTTAAATTTAGCAAAGACCTCAAATTTATTTTGAAGGAAATAAATCCATGTCTTCCTCAAGAAATAATTAATGAATGAAACATAATACACATATTTACCTAATGATGGAATAATAATAACTCCAAACACATCACTATGTATGAACTCTAAGATTCCCTTTGCTCTTGTTGCCCCAACTGAGAATCTTATGCAATTTTGTTTACCATACATGCAATGTTTATTGAAATCAAAATCCAATGTGCAATTAGACATACCTTCAACCACACATTTACCATGTAGTGGTCGAAGGCCCTTTTCTCCAATATCTCCCAGTCTTTGATGCCACATCATTGTATTTTCTCTAGATATAGTAGGGATTTTGTATTGTTCATATCCACCTTCAAGAACAATAGAACTATTACACCCATTACTGATAGTGCTTCTCAATAGCTTGTACAAATTTACATTCCGAACTCCCCTCATCAACACCATTGCTCCTTGAACCATTTTGTAGGATTTCTTTTCAAACACTGCATGTACACTTGCATCACCCATCTTTCTTACAAATATCAAGTTTCTATCCAACTTTGGAATGTGCAAAATCCTAGGGAGTGTTTTAATCCTTCCATCCTTGAACAACAACTTTACTTTTTCTCGTCCCATGATTCTGGCTGTTTAGTCATCACCTCCATTATACTTTTCATATTCACAAAAACACTCCCTGGGAGGAGTCATATGAAAAGAAGTGCTTAAATTAATCAACCATACATCATGATCTACATTTGTGCTTGAAGAAGATAAGTACACATCCCCTCCTTCCTCTAAGGAGGTCATCCCTTATGTGGAAGGAACATAACCATATCCCTTCCCTCTCTGAACATTTTTAGATCTACAATCATTCTTGTAATGCCTTGTTTTACTACAGTTCCAATATTTCCTTAAGGAATTTTCTAGAGATTTGGATCTACCTCTAGATTTAGATCTCCCACTTGAGGAGTTGTTTTATTTATATCTAGGGAATGTCCTCTTATAGATAAGGCATCTATGCTCTGACTATCGATAGTTTTCCTCCTCATTTCTTCTGATAACAAGGATGAAGCCACATCATCAAACTTTAATGTGGTTGCATTACTCCAAATAACTACAACCAAACTATGCCATGAGTATAGCAAATAACACAATAAACAAATTCACTTATCTTTGTCATAAATTTTAACATCGATAGACAACAAGTGACTTACAACAGTATTGAAGGCATTTAGATAATTTGTCACCGAGTCTCCATAATTCATCCTCAAGAGGTACAATCTATTTTGAAGGAGAATTTTGTTTACCAGGGACTTATATTGATACAAAGCCCCTAACTTATTCCATAATTTCTTAGTTGTAGATTCTCCCAAGACATTCAGTAACACTGAATCTAAAAGACACAATCAGATTGTGCTATTTGCCTGCCTATCCAACTTCATCCAGTCTTCCATCAACATACCCATAGGTGTAGCACCAATATCCACAACAAACCACTATTCTTTGTCTACCAAAATATCCTCCATCTTTAGGTACCAAAGCTCAAAGCTTTTCCCATTAAATTTCTTGATCTCAATTTTAGAACTACTTGCCATCCTCTTTCACCACAAGAATCACCACTGTAGAGCTCCCACTAAAACCATGTTTATCACAGACCCAAGATAACCGAACCCTTAGTAATAAATGCATCCCCCTAAATCCAATAACCGCTTTGATACCAAATGTAGGTTCTAAACCTTTATAGTATAGAAATGCACACATAGATTATTTATAAAATAGAAAGAAAACAATAACATTCACACATAGTACTCATAAATTGACCTTAGAAACCCTTAACAGGGAAAAATAGCAAAATGTTTAGAGCTACACCTATAACTCTCATTTTATTAAGTTCACCATTTACAATATAACATATATGATTCTATGGCATCCAAAACCCAGATTAGATTCCTTAACCTAAATTATAATATAATGTGCCAAAAAACTATTGACCAAAAGCCGCCCAAAAATTGCACAAAACACAACCCGATTTTGTTTTTCAGGGGCACTACCCCCGAACCCTCGACCTCCCTTGCAACACCCCCTCCGACAAATAGATCTAATCGTGCAAAGAATATAACACATACCCAATAATTTTAAGTTAGCGTTTAGGCGTGATATAGATTATAGTGGCAAGGTGTTAAATAAGTTACATGAGTTAAAGGATATAAAGGGCGAGGGGTTTGAGTTTATAATTATTAGAATTTCATGGGTCAGGGATTACAGACTATGGGTTATAGGAGTTATGGATTTATGTGTTATAAGGGTAAGGGGTTAAGCATTATAGGTTTTAAGAATTATATGGATTACATATTACATGTTTGACATGGGATGGAGGGGTTAGGAAATGAAAGTACAATGTACTCATGGGTTTAGGGTCATAAATTTTTGAGAATAAAGAAAAGAAAAAAAAGAGACAATTAAAAAAAATCCGAAGACAATAAATTTTGAATTCTATTTTTTTGACCACTATGATTTGAATAAGTTGTGATTGCAGGAAATTTATGATCTACAATATACTTTGGAGCCCTATTTATGGCTACAAAACCTTGTTTCAATGACTACATGACCCTATTTTTGGAAGTATTTTCAACATGCTATGGATCCTTGTTTTTAGTGGCTACAAAACCTTGTTTCTCAAAGTGTTTTTAGCATGCTACAAATCCTTGTTTTTAGTGGCTACAAAACCCTATTTTCTGAAATAACATTTTCAATGGTTACAAATCCTATTTTTAGTGGTTGTGGAACACTGCATAATTGTTCCTAACATCTTTTTATGCTTGTGGTCATCCTTCCATCATGATGGACATGTCCTTCAATCCTCTCCTTCCATATGATATGTCTGATAGCCGTCACCAATTTCCTATTTTTGAAAAATAATTCGTTTTTTTAAGGGGAGGGAGTCGTGCATGTTATATCATAGGGGTTATGCCTTATGTCATATGATTTACCCTATCCAATGTATGTCACAACCAACGATTATTTGCTTGACCTTGTCATGTGTATGTTATCAATTTTTTAGATTTTCCCTATCTTGTTTAAGCATTCGCCATCATACTCAACCATCATTACATAATTTATCATATCAGAGTTATGTTAATCCTCACGTGCTGAAACTCCTTGTCCAAATTTTCAATTACTAATAATCATAATCATCCCTTTTATGAGAATCATTGTATTCAATTGTTAGACCTTCGTTCTAGCACCCGTGTGGCATGAACCTCTGGGAATTGGCATGTTGTAGACCAACCTAGAAGCAATGAGGGTTTCTCAATAAGTGGGGTGGTTAACGTACTTTCAACACCTACAAGGGTTCGATACTGGCATTGCCTTTTAATTTGCATGCAAATTTTGGAAAAAATTAAGCTTTGGTAAGAGGTTTATGTATTTGAGTTGTAAAGTCCATCATTTCTCAGATAACGGGCCTACCAATGGACGAAGAGTGTTGGTTTGAGTGGTGCACTATGTCCAATAGTTCCCAAAGGAATTTTTTAGTGGGCAATGGAATTATGGAATGTATAGGTAAGGGGGTTAAGTTATCTTCTTTGAGGTAGCCTTGATATGAAGTTGCATATTATATTCATAAGTACCTTACTTGTGAAGATTGATATGATATACTATACATATACCATTTCAAGCTTTTGACTCATTTGCAACATCATTGCCTTGTCAATGTCCTATTTTCTTACTTACAGATCTATAGTTGATGGCAAAAATGGTGAGAACATAGATGTATGCCAAAAAAAGTTTATGTCATCACAAGATAATCAAGTTACTACTAGTAGATTCTCTTTTGTAGGCTGTGTGAACTTGGGAAGAGTGCCTTGTAAGGCACGAGCCATAGATAACAATCAATGAGGGCCAAGTAGAGGTTGTAGGTTATGAACCAGATGCAACAATAGAAGAGGGCCAAGCAGAGGTTGTAGGTGAACAATTGGTAAAAAAAACATGCCCTAGCCACTGGAAGATCAAAGACTCTAATGGTTCCCTGCATGAGACATCCCCTTTTGCAAGCAAAAAATGTAGCATGGGTACTGTTTTTTCCATTTAGGAGTGTTCTAAACAAAGAATAACCAAAGAAAGTAGTGCTACAAAAGTTGTTGTCATGAAAGTTACTAAAGAGCCAAGGCAATATATTGCTACTGAACTTGTTGCCACAAAATCTATTGAAGAACTAGGGAAGGCTACTACTATGGAAGAAACTACTATGAGAGCTCGACTTGGTAGGAGGAAGAGGGGAGTCAACTAGTTATTTGGTGAGCATATGCATCTAAATTCCTATGAGAAAAGTAAATCTTATTATTCTGGATTATTGAGAATTAATAAGAATTTGAAATGGATGATCAAGAGGTCGTGTAAAAAATTAGTCATTGCCCGAAAAGAAAGAGAATGTTACATGCCGAAACCAAACATGGTTTCTTTTCTTTATGCTATAGAAGAATAAATGGAAGTAGAGCGAAAAATATGCAACATGATGGGAGAGGAATTCCCACCTTCTGCTTCACATGAAGGTGGTGTTGCTAAAATATAAATGTATTTTGAGACCTTTGTCACATAACCTATTAATATTGAAGTTACTATAGATCATGTTGCTATAATTATTGCTATGGGACGTAATGATGTTGAAGTTACTACAAATCCTGCTACAAAACCAAAGGAAGGAGAGACTATTATTCCCTTTGTTGCAGAACTTGATGAGGAACTTTGAAAGGAAATATGTCTGAGATTGCTATAGAAGTTGTTAATGAAACACAAGAGGAGACTACAAAAAATTTGACCCATGCTATAGAAGGTTATGTGGAGGCTCAACAAGAAAATACACCAACAACAACATAATCCTTTGAGATTCTTTGACTTAGGGTTGAAGTAGCTAAACAAAGAAGTACTCTTGGATCCTTTGACTAAGGTATCATTTCCATGGAAACTCATAATCAAAATTCTTGGTCTCCGAGCACAATGGACTTATTTGTACGAGTAAAAGAGGGAACAATAGGAATACCTTTGGAAAGAATACTGGAATATATAGTTGACCCTAGAAGCAACTAAAACGACCTGATAAACAAAACAACAAGAAGCAATGGAAACATGCCATTGATTTCATTTAGACAAAGGGAAGATGCGTGGTTTAGCTTATGAAGCATTAAAATGCAGAGCTCCTTCCACAATGTATGAAATTTTCTTAAAGGAACAATGGTTTTTGTTTCAATTGTGGCAACTAATTGAAGGTAAAACTTGTAGTAGTCTCACTAAAGAAAAATTCTATTATCTTTATTTTGATTATAGTGAGGAAGACAAAAAAATATTATAATGAGCTACACAACATGAATTTTTACTAGGAATTTAAGGGAATGGAATCCTAATCCATTTGTAGGTGATATATAATTAAGGGATTTTACATCATTCTTGGTCCACCAAATTCAATGGAGCAAATATTATTCCTTTTTGGAGCATGCAAAATAGAATGACAACATGTGGGTGAGAGGGGAACATCATCTTCCCCCTGTGGTAATCATGGAACATCAAAAGTTACTCAGACAACCCCACATTTCTCCTTACCTCTGATAAACACATAAGATTTATCTTTCTGAATGTGAGAAGAGAATAACTTAGTTATGATTGGAGGCTCTGCATTCTTGTTAGCACATATGGAATGTTTTATCCACCGAACTTAGAAAAAGAGAGCCACTATCTTATCCTAACTTCAACAAATCTCTAAACATATCTTAGATGTGTTAGAATATTTCGATGTGCTCATTTAACCATAGACAATATCACAATATTGTCACCCAACCATAGGCATGCAACCACCCCCGAGCACTTTAACCTTTGCTAGATAGAATGATTCTGGAAAGCCACACTAGAACCAACAAATAAACCCTAGCTGCAACAATAACACGAGATGGAACCAAAAAACACCATCCAACTACAACAACATCACAAGACATGGGGTGCACAATTTCTCCAAGTGTTATGCACAAGAGAGAGAGTCTCCACAACCATAGAACAAGAACAATACTCAATTGCAGCAGTTGTAGTTGCACTTCTTCCCAAGATTACCACTAATATTACCACCAAGAATATCACCAAGAATACCACCGAGAGATACTAGAAGCTAGGGTGCATATCTTAAGCTAGATAGTGCTAGAGAGAGAGACTAAGAATCACACCAAAAGATGCTCCTTCCATTCTTGCAGCTGCATCTCCAGACTTGCGTAATACTTGAGAGAGTGAGTGAAGTGTGTGTACAAATGAGCTAGAACACCTCCTATTTATAGTGGTTTGTGTCACCTATTTGGGCCGACTTGTCTTTCTGGAAGATAATACATTTATATTATTTATTCTACCAAGCCGACTTGTCTTCTAGGGTTTTTACACATCTGTTTAGGGTTTCTCTTGCTTCCGAAATATTATGTTATAGCCAAAGGTTACACATGGAGGTTAATACCTCCCGCAACTACCATAATATCAATAATATGTACATAAACTATCCAAGGAAGAATGGAACATAACTGTTGGGGCTGAAATTCCATTTCACACTCATTTGATGTCCTTCACCAAGCTATCACTTTTGTTTTTATAATGATCAGAGAGAGGAAGCAACCCCTTGGGAAAATTTTGACCTCAAACTTTGTTACTATGTGATGGGGGAGCATGGCACCCTCCTTGTAGATGGAGCAACCTTCATAAGAAGTATTACCATTCCGACCTGTCTCACTCAACTCGCTCAGAATAGTTTGATTTTGATGATTAGATGGGAGACTCTAGTGTCACAAGAGGATGTGCAACAAGTTCAGTTGGGAGGAGATGACTTTGATGCCTAAATTTTTCTACCTTGATCCATGATTTTGATGCATAAACTTATATACGTTTCTATTTATCATTTGTCATTTTGATACCTAAATTTTTGACAGAACACATCTCTATAAACATGAAGATCTGTTCTAGTAATATAAGCTCCAGTTTGATTTATGTTTTCTAATAAAGTGAGTTTTTATTTCCATTTAGCATTGTTGTAGCTTACTTGAGTACTCTGTTACGAGAAAGCAAGGCCTACTCAATAGAACATGCATCAATATTTCATTATGTTGTTATACATATTCTTAGAGTTATAATTTTGTGTTGTGTGCTTAAGTCTAAAGCTCAAGTAAATATTTTGTACTTCTCAATTCATTGTGCTAATTAGGATTTTGCTACAGCTTAGATAATTTGATGAAAAATAATTGCTATTTTGTTTCTGCAAGTGTAATTCACTTATGCAAGGGTGGTTACATTTTATAAAGTATGAGTTGATTTTTCAATCTAGATCTAAAGTGTGATTTTTATTCCTAGCCCAGCAATGCATTTTCCTTTTGCAAGAACATTATAGAAACCAACGAAAAATAGATTTGAACTTTCACATACAATGCACAATGTCTCACGAGTCTTCTAATCCTTGAGTTGATTATTTAAATGACCAATTAATTTATGTATGGGTAGGATTCATGGGTTTAGGGTCATAAATTTATGAGAAAAAAAGAGAAAGATAAAAAAACCAAGGCAATAAATTCAATTTCCATATTTTTTAAACCTCTTCTGTTTAAATAAGTTGTGATTCCAAGAAATTTTTGATCTACAACATGCTACAAATCCCTGTTTTCAATGGCTACGTAGACCTTGTTTTTTGAAGTGTTTTCAACATGCTACATATCCCTATTTTTAGTGGCTATAGAACTCTATTTTCCGATTTGTTTTCAACATTCTACGAATCTATGTTTTCAGCGGCTACAAAATGTGTTTTTTGAGGTGTTTTTCGCATGCCATGAATCCTTGTTTTCAATGGCTATTGAAACTTGTTTTCTAAATACAACTGTGATTAGGATTATGTTACAACTTAGATGATTTGATGACAAGTAATCATTATTTCTTTTATGCAAGTATTGTTTTATTTATGCAAGTGTAATTCATTTTATTTCTGAGTCAATTTCACAATCTAACTCTAAATTGTTACTTTTATTCTTAGTCTAGCAATGCATTTCCTTTTGTAAGAACATTATGGAAACCAACAACAAAGAGACCCAAAGCCTACACATGTAGTGCATAGTGTATCACAAGTCTTGTGACCCTTGGGTTGATAATTTAAATGACCAATTAATTGAACCACTCTTGCTGTAATTTATAGGGTGATTAAAATAGCTATCAATAGGTCATGTAGGCATAAGGGGTTATAAAGGTTTAGAGACTTATATGGGTTATTAGTTAAAGGGATTATGGGGTTTAGAATAGTTATGTTGGATTACAGATAAAGGTTGATATGCTTTATAGGGTTTAAAGGTTAATGGTAAAGTGTTATAGAGGTTAATCATCATAGGAGTCAAAAGTTATAAGGGTTAAAATGGTTAAAGTTTTGGGGTTAAAGAGTTTAATGTATATAGTGGTTATGTGTGTTTGAGGTTGTATGGGTTATATGGGTTATGTAATATACAATGATAAGGAGAGGAGCATCACAATGACAAGACCTAGTCTTAGAGACTTGTCTAGCTAATTCACTTAAGTCTTATATACTTGTGTAGCTTATTCCTCTCACTTTCACTAATTTTACTTACCCACATGGACTATGGTATTTAGAATATTTTAATTTTTTAAAATAAAACTAGACTATTATGTTTTGACAATGGTTCAAAGGAAATACACAATCCACAAAGAAGACGCCTTCTCCATTTTACTTTCTAATACATTACAAAAAGTTAATATATGTTAACCCCTAGATTATACAATATGCCACTTTGTTGGTGATTAGTTTTATGATTCCTCCATTTATTTCTTTTAGAAAAATGAGAAATAAATCATACCCTTTTGAGATCTCAAACCATAAGAGTACTCAATTTGAACTAGCTTACTTTATTAGATTAGATATATTACACATCCAACTTAGCTAGATCTCGAATTTCACCCAATTCAATATTTGACTCATCACGATCAAAATTTGTATCCAACCCTCCAAAATCATTGAAAGGATTGTCCATAACCACATCTTGGATGTCTAGCACTAAATCATCATCATTAACTTGATGCATAGGATGCGAGCCAATGACTCGGTGGCCAAGTCCATGGACCTCTTGGATAGATACTTCTTGTTGCTCCCTTGCATCTTCTTCATCTTCTCCATCTTTACAACGAGCTACTAAATGCTCCAAACATAGATTGCATGCAAAAGTTGCACCCCTGGGAAGTTGATGCATCAACTAACCACCTCGGGGCCTGCAAACCTTTTGGCGCTTCACCTACTAGGGTTAGGGTTTTGGACCTTTAGGGTTCTTGGTTTATGTTAAAAGGCCATTAATTGCAACCCATTATATCATCTTTTTTGTGAATGAGTGTAGTTTGTGTTCTATAATATTCTACTATTTTATTCATTAATATAAGTTGAGTTTCAAGTGTATTTCTTTATTCTCTACTATAGTTTTGTTTGTATCTCATTTTGTTCTCAATATAATCCGGATCATATCCCCTAAACATTTTCTCCATAAAGTTTGAGCATGAACCATATCCATGAAATCACAATACTTTTACCAATATTCTTTACCCTGTAGACTATAATTATTATTGTTATTTATTTAATTTTTTCAATTTCAATTTTATTAAAATATAAATTACATATAAATTAAAAAATATTGAAAATTTTCAATTTCAATTTCAATTTATTTATAAATTTATGATTAAAATGGATACAAATTCATGGAACATGGATTCTCACATAAGATCCAAACACAAATATGTAACTAATTATAATAAACTTTCACCAACTTCTCTTTTTTTTTGTTGTAAGTTAGTTGTTGTATTGGATCCTGAAAAAAGTTACAGATGATTAAAATGCCCTAGCTTACGTGGCAATGATGCCCTTCTGGGAAACCACCGCCACCCTTAGTACCAGAAAAATGATGTTTCTTAGTCCTACTTGGTAGCGGTGCCCTTTCGAGAAACCACCGCTGTCGGTTGCTCAAAAAATAAGGTGTTCCATGTCGATGCCACGTAGGGTAGATGTTATTGTCTAGAAATATAAAAAATAACAATAAATTTCGGGCAGCCTTCCCTGGCTGCCTGTGAATAGAATTCAACGTAAACATGGAAACATAAGAAAATTAGAAACCTGGACCGAGTCTAGGCCCGGTGTAGACACATTGCACCTGTGACTTGCCCTTGTCACAGTCTGTCATTGCTTGCCACAGGTCTTGGAGGAAGGCCATCAGCTTGTCTACCTGGCTCCAACGATCGTTGTCTCTATTCT
>SNQJ01S0035974.1:78263-98771 GCA_010110895.2 Picea sitchensis | reverse complement strand
CTGTCTTCTTCGAGCAGGCTGTGATCAGTTTTTTAAAGGTCGATGAGGGGGAGGGAGGGGGCGGCGGCTCCCCTCCGTCCTGACTTGCCATGGCGGCCGATCCACTCAGAGCGCGTCAAACCCTAATCGCTTCAGCGCGTTTTTTTCCCCCGCTCGTTGTAACTATCCAGTCTCCGTATTGATAAGAGGAATAAGTTAAGCATTTCAAATATTAAAAAAAAACGAGAAAAAATATAAATAGAAAAATAAGAAAAAATAGAAAAATAGAAAAATATGAAAAAAAAAACCAGAAAAATATGAGAAAAATAGAAAAATATGAAAATAAGAAGGATCTCAATAAGATGAGATTAAAGAGATAGAAGAAGAAATCAGAAAAAACTAAAAAAATATAAATATAAAAATAAACAAAAACCAGAAAAATATGAAAATAAGGACCTCAATAAAATGAGATTAAAGAATTAAGATGAGATTAATGAGATTAAAGAGATAGAAGAAGAAATCAGAAAAAACTAGAAAAATATAAATACAAAAATAAACAAAAACCAGAAAAATATGAAAATAAGAAGGACCTCAATAAGATGAGATTAAAGAGATAGAAAAAGAAATAAATAAATAAAAAACTAGAAAAATATAAATATAAAAATAAGCAAAAACCAAAAAAATATGAAGTATATATAAATATAAAAATAAGCAAAAACCAGAAAAATATGAGAAAAATAGAAAAATATGAAATATTTCAATAAGATGAGATTAAAGGATGGAAGTAGAAAAAACGAAAAAAATCTAAAAATAAGAAAAAACGAGAAAAATATGAAAATAAGAAGGATCTCAATAAGATGAGATTAAAGAGATAGAAGAAGATGAGATTAAAGAGATAGAAGAAAACTAGAAAAATATAAATATAAAAATAAGCAAAAACAATGTAAAATACATGATGCCTATTTCATATTGGGATTTCATTGATAACCTTCTTATGCATAGGATTCCCCACCTTTCCTGTTAACCACCCTTTCACTGCTTCACCAACCTATATTTACTACCTCACTTAGGAATGCCCCACACTTACTGCCTTGTCAGGTAAGGGCTTCCATACAACATTGCACATGTTTTCGATCACACTTGCTGAAAGAATCGTACTTGGGTACTACTATTGCTTGCGCACCTTCTGCCTACTTGCTTTAAAGGAAGTGCCTGCTACCAAACTTTAACCACCCTTCTCTTTAATTACGAAACTTAGTGAGTGATTGGACGTGCTTAGGTAGACATTTAGAACATTTGCATTACCTATGCCTGTGGGAACACCAATACTTTCTTTCTGTTCGGACCTATACCACCAACCTTCCTTTTCACCACCCCTTCTCTTAGCTTCCAGACTTGAACTTAGATATTGGAAAGGGAGGGCTTGGGCTTGCACTTTTATGTTTGCTTTGATGGAATAGAAATGAAGACATAGATAGAAGTCAATTTGGGTGGGTCTTAACTACGAGAAGCATGGCAATTAGCACATATACATGTATCCTATGTTTTATATACGTAATTACCATGATGCAGGAAAGAAAGCAAGCGGCTCGTCTATATTGTATGGATGCAGAGCCTTCCCAATACACCCAAATTCCAGGGATATCAAAGTTGTTGCATAAGTACGAGTCTTCTAAGATCTACCCAAGAGTCTTCCTCCTGATAGAGGACTAGAACATGGTTTTGAGCGTGACCCTACCAAGGGCTCTGTGTTGGTCCCTCTGGATATGGGCACTTTCAGAAATCAGAAATTGAAACACTTGTGCATGCAATAGTTGCCATTTTCTCCATTCAGTGGCAAGAATCATTACTCCCAGCAAAAGTCCATATGTTGCACCCGTTGTATTGGCAAGAAAGATGGCTCAACCCGACTTTTCATGGAAACTAGAGCTTAGAGAGAAAAATATAAAAATAAAAATAAGCAAAAACCATAAAAATATGAGAAAAATAGAAACATATGAAGTATCTCAATAAGATGAGATTGAAGGATGGAAGAAGAAAAAACAAGAAAAATATAAAAATATGAAAAAATGACAAAAAAACAAGAAAAATAGAAAAATATGAAAATAAGAAGCATCTCAATAAGATGAGATTAAAGAGATAGAAGAAGATAAGATTAAAGAGATAGAAGAGGATAATAGAATAAGAAAAAACGAGAAAAATATAAAAATAAGAAAAAACTAGAAAAATATGAAAATAAGAAGGATCTCAATAAGATGAGATTAAAGAGATAGAAGAGGAAGATGATATATTTACACAAATTTATAATCTCAGTGTATATTTTATTAATCAATCTATATATTTTATTAATCAATCAAGCCGCAGGGGCACATATTTATATAAGAAGTTTTTAAGTCTTTTTTGGACAGCATAAGAAGTTTTCTCTTGACTTTATAATAAACTTGTTTTCTCTCGACCTCATAACAAACTCATGAGAGAACTTTTGAACTTCACATACATAACAAACTTTATAATAAACTTGTTTTATCTCAACCTCATAAAAAACTCATGAGAGAATTTTTGAACTTCACATACATAAATATGATTTGATAGAGAATTTTTGAACTTTACATACATAAATATGATTTGATAGAGAATTTTTGAACTTCACATACATAAATATGATTTGATAGTTGGAGAACTGATAGTTGGAGAAGATCTTCCACAACAACCTTATAATAAACTTGTTTTATCTCGACCTCATAACAAATTCATGAGAGAACTTTTGAACTTCACATACATAACAATCTTTATAATAAACTTGTTTTCTCTCGACCTAATAAAAAACTCATGAGAGAATTTTTGAACTTCACATACATAAATTTGATTTGATAGTTGGAGAACTGATAAATATGATTTGATAGAGAAATTTTGAACTTCACATACATAAATATGATTTGAGAGTTGGAGAACTCATAGTTGGAGAAGATCTTCCACAACTAACTAGATTTAACAAATCCAAACCAATCTCTTTAACAAATCCAAACCAATCTCTAAAGTAAGCATTAATTTTAACATAAATTAAATAGAACTAACTAGATTTAATAAATCCAAACCAATTTCTAAAATAAACATTAATTTTAACAGAAATTAAAGAGAAAGAAGAAGAGGAATACAAAAAGATGAATAAGATACAAAAGAAATTAAAGAGAAAAAATAAGAGGAATAAAAAAAGATGAATAAGATAAGCATTTGAAACTAAATGAAGAGGATCTCAAAAAGGAAGAGGAATAAAAGAAATGAAGAGGATCTCAAAAAGGAAGAAGAAGAGGAATAAAAGAAATGAATAAGAAGAGGAATAATAGAAGATGAATAAGATAAGCATTAAACTAAATGAAGAGGATCTCAAAAGAAGGGGAATAATATAAGCATTAAACTAAATGAAGAGGGTCTCAAAAGAAGAGGAATAAGATAAGCATTTGAAACTAAATGAAGAGGATCTCAATTGCGATTAGATTAAAAAAATAGAAGAATAAGATAAACATTTGAGATAAGAAGAGGAATAAGATAAAAAATTGAAACTAAATGAATAGGATCTCAATTGCAATGAGATTAAAAAAATAGAAGAGTAAGATAAGAATTTGAGATTACTATGATATTAAAGAGATAGAAATAGAAGAATAAGATAAGCATGTCAGATTGTTATGAGATTAAAGAGATAGAAGAGGAAAATGAATAAGATAAGCATTTAAAACTAAAGAGATAGAACATGAAGATGAATAAGATAAGCATTTGAAATAAGGAGAATGAAATGAATAGAAATACCAGATAATAAAAGCGGTTTGTTGGTTGGATGGATAATGAATGAGATAATACAAGGGGTTCACTGGTAAAGTGGAATGAGATAAATAGATAGTTGATGAAGGAATGAGATAATACAAGGGGTTCATTGGTAAAGTGGAATGAGATAAATAGATAGTTTATGAAGAGCATGACAATAATCAATGGAATGAGATAAATAGATAGTTGATGAAGAGCACAAAAATAATCATAATGAGACAAAATAACATAGAACGGGGGTTGGAATCATTCATTACTAACCATTTGATTAAAATGAGATGTGAGGAGATCGAGGAGGAAGATCGATTCGAATGAGATTGAGATAAAAGAGGAAGAGGAATGCAAGACCAATGAGATCATAGAAGAGGAAGAGGAATTAAATAAGAATAGAAGAGTCAACATTATCGATACATAAATACAATGTACCTATCTTCTCTCCTTTTGTTATTATCAGTGATCGTTTAGTAACCTTCCACAAATTCTCTATTAATGTAACTATACAACCTTCATTTTCCAATTGCCCTACTAAAGTTAGATTTCTTCTCAAATCAGGAATGTGCTTCACCTCTTTCAACAACCATTCGTTTTGATTATGTAATTTTGTTTGTATCTTACCCTTTCCAATAATTTTACATGGTTTATCATCACCAAAATAAACCTATCCAAAATCACCTAGAACATAGTCTTGAAAACATTTCATATGGAGCGTGGCATGAAATGAAGCCCTCGAGTCTACCACCCAAGAATCAATAATATTATATAAGGAAATGATTAAAGCATCTTGCAACACATCACCTGCTACATTTGCTTCCCGATTATTCTCTTGTTATCCATCTCCTTGTTTTCCTTTCTGAGACCAACGATCTTTCTTTAGGTTTCCTTTCTTCCCCCAATGCCAACACTCCATATTCCATCTAGATTTTGATCTACCCTTCTTAGACTTCCCATGATTCTCTAGGCTCTTTCCTCTCTACCTTTGTCTTCCCTTGCTCTCCACAGTCAAAGCATTATTTGATGTCTCATGTGTGATTTTCCATCGCATTTCCTCACTAAGGATAACACCAACACCATCATCAAACTTTAAAGTGTTTGAACTAGAGACAAAATTACTCACATCCATGACCAAGCCATTCCAATTTTTTTGCAATGAGCACAAAATCAAAAGAGCCCTAACCTCATCATCAAAGTTTACTCCTACAAATTTTAATTGATTGGTGACCATGTTAAACTCGTTTAAATGATTAGCAACAAACCCACCTTCTGACATCTTCATATTAAATAAACACTTCATGAGAAATAGCTTGTTGGAGGCCGAGGGTTTTTCATATAGTTTATCCAATGCCTTCATTAGATCTTTCATTGTCTTTTCTTTCTGAAATGTTGAAAGCCACCTACACTACCAGGCACAGTCGTATTGTTCCTAGTGCCTTTTTGTTGAGAACCTCTCATTCTTCATCCTCCATAGTCATCGTCTTCTTTGTTATTCTACCAAATGGTAAGAACATATTCTTCTGATATAGATAGTCCTCCATTTGCATCTTCCATAGCGGGTAGTTTTTGTAATTAAATTTCTCAACCCTAAACTTTCCTTCTTCCGCCATTGCTCCCACTCAAATGAGGAACCCTCCTTTCCTACAAGTTTATCATCCAAATAGACCTTCAACTCCGATACAAGTTGTTAGGAATAGGATCAGAGAGAATAATAATAAAATAAATAAATAAATATGAATGTGGAAACAAAACATAAAAGACCACAATACAAGAGAGACATCGATATACATGGTTCACCCGATATGGGATACATCCACGTAGAAACAATCAATCCTTATTTGAAGATATTTTGAGAATTATTCCATCTAGAAAAATTAAGGGATAACACCTGCAACACATTTGTTGCAACCTCCTCTTTACTCTCTCATAGTCCCCTCTCTTAGACACAATACTCTCTCTCATTTCATATTACCTTCACCATCACATTATGATATGTAGGATCATGTGGCATCCACTGACCTAGATTAGATTACAACCTTAATTCTTTAATCAGAATTAGAAAACCATGTGCTAAAACCACTCAAAACAAACGCAAAAAATATCCCAATTTTTTTTTGCTCGAGGGCTGCACCCCCCTTATGACCCCCCTATTGTGCCTAGAACAATGCGACAACGCGTGGGGCTAATTTTGCAAAGAATATAACATTAAACCCCTGCCAGGGACCTAGATCCAAATGCGACTGAAATAAGACCTTTGAATCATGAAGATAATCAGGCTCCACAACCAACAATGGCAACATTTGAACAAATGTTTGTGGACTTCCTATATGTGTATCTCATTGAATGTACACAAATACAATTCTCCTCTCTATTCTTATTAGTCCATTGGAGTGGTCGACTAATATTTTACTGGTTCTGTTAGTTGACTGAGTTTTGATTGATTATTTTGTTAGATGGTTATATTGTTTAACATGTTTTGCTTAGCCTTTTGGACTATTATTTGATCCTTCAATGGTGCTTAAGAGAGGATATTATTGATGTTTTGATGACGCAAAGCCAACTTGACATACCTATTTGTTAACTAACTAATATTAGTTATTAAGATCGACTGAACTAAGTTCAATTGATGTTGGATGGGGTAAGTAGGGACTATTTATTTATGATGTATGGTTGTCTAGTTGACTAATAAACTAAGACTGTTTGCACAATAGTTTTAAAACGTTTATATATATATTCTCTTGTTTGTAAACAAGGTGCACTAATTGTTTCATTGATTTCATAGCAGTTCAAGTATAGAATATCGTTGGGTGATAGATATGTAGACTTCCTTTTGAAGAGTGTTATTGTACCTTGGATTGATCAGTATAATGGCTATTAGTAAGTTGTTATTTGGGGGTGGCAGTGTTTCTTTACTGTACCTAGCTAGATCAATTTTCTTTGGTGTTAGCATTTGTAATCCCTATCAAATTAAGGGGGGATTGATATGTACTTTGGTTATAATTTGATTTGTCCTCCAAGTTGAGTTTAAAGGGGTATGTTGGAACCATAGGTTCTTCATGCAAACTCGCCTTGTTAGAATGTGTAGTCGACCATGAAGAGGGAACCAACCATTAAGGGATTCAACTGAGTGGACTCGGTTGACCACCAAATGGGGACATGGAGTTGACATTGCCCACTTTGATCTTATAGATCCACATTATATGGACAATCATGGGTTGTGTGGTGCCAAACATTGATGGTTTTAGGTATATACCTAAACCTATATATACATGATCTTATAGAATGGTCTACATCATATCTTATGGAGCTACGCTCATTATGCTTAAGTGTTAATGGTGTCTATTGACACAACCACTACTCTTGGAATCATTGTTTTCACTTCTATTGTTCTCTACTTGTTCCAACAATTACCAAGAAAGACAAGAAGATTGACATTGATATTACCAAGGAAGAAGATGGAATGATCAATAATAGTCATGGAACAAAGCATGAAGAACCATGATTCAATATGATATCATCAGAGAACAATGAGTACAACAAATTGGAGAAGTCCCAATAACAACACATTGAATCAAAGAAAGAAGATTGTGCAACAACCAACTATCAATAATTAATATTGAAAATAGATGTATTTGGATGAATGGATCATCATCGGTGGCAACAAGAGAGCGGGAATATAAGGAACTCATATTGCTTGGTTTCATCACGTGTAAAAATATTAACTACAAAGCTTCTCGAAGGAGGATACTATGAAGGGGCATGTATGGGATTAAATGTATATGTAATAGGGGTCAACATATCAAAAGGTCCACATGGAAAATGAGTGAGATAAACATATATATAGGTCAATATAGTCATTATTGAGGTGATTTGGATATATGAATGTGGGGTTATTTGGAGGAAGTTATTCTATATTATAAGAAGTTAGTGTAACTCACCTCTATTATCTCTTTTGGAATTGTAATCCACGTTCACATTGTTATACTTTGTGTGTACTCTGATTTATTGGATTTATTGTGCTATTTTAAGGATTTGAAACATAATAAGATGGACTTCAAATCTATGGTGAATCCAAGCTAATAATAGATTGGTTAAATGGAAAGTTCACAATTCATAATGTAGGCCTTTATGCCGTAAAAGATCAAATTTCATATATGAGGACTAAATTCCAATCGATCTTCTTTGCTCACATATTTAGAGAACACAAGAACAAGGTAGATTTACTCTCCAAAGCAGGGCTATCATTGGAGGTTGAGTTGATTGACATCTAAGAGGAGAAAGATGGAGTAATTTCAAGCACTCCTCCTTTCCATTGTCTATAGTCTCATTCTTTTGTTTTTCTACTATATCTTTGTTGGCTACATTATCATTTTTGGTGGTATAGTTTTCTCTATGGTTCATTAGCTTTTTGGTTGCTAAAGACTTACTTAAACTCACAATTTACAATGGCTTTTCTTGCCAATTATGGTATATACAACATTTTTTAATGGCCCACAGGGGCTCTTTTGGTGATGTTTTAGTTTAGTTATTTCCTTTTAAAGACTTGGGTTAGGCTCTTTGACTTCTTAGCTTCATATTTTTTAAATCAGGTCTCAATTACTAACTTCCTCCATTTCCATGGCATACAATATGTTTTTAAAACAAAGGACATATTTTTCATATTTCTCTTTTGTTGTTACGTTTTCCAACTTCTTCCATTCTCCCTTAGCTTCCTTGGCATTTCACGGTGTTGGATTATATTTTCAACTAAAAACAAGGTTATAAGTAACACAACCCTTCTACTATTATAATTCCCTAGTCCATTTGCACATGTAGGTTTTTGTTTAGTCCTACTTACCATACCCCATATATTTTTAAAATACAACCATTATGATTGTTTACGAAGCATAATATTCATGACACAATTTTTTTACAAAAGAATTGTCTTCTTATTCTTTAGTGAATTTTTTTACTATATAAAAAAGAGAACGTTCACTTTATATACTTATAAAAGTTTTAGTTTAATTTTCAAATTTTTTTAATGATCCATCCAGTTTAACACAATTTGTACATGTCTAGGCTATCCTTTTATGCTTTCTAATTTTATAATGACTCAAATTTCAATCCATCTAAAAACATAAAGTAAATATAACAATTTGCAACCATTAACTGATAAAATAAAGAGAGTTTTATTATTAATTGCATAATCTACATGAAAAGTGAGTGGTGAGAATATTAAATTGAGAGTTGTAGAAATTAACTTACTTACAATGTTGTGAATGCAGAACCATTGCGCTACAATATTTGAATCTAGCAAGCCACAACCGAGTGTGGGGGATGACTCTCTACCCAACCAACCCCTTGGTCAATATAACTGAGATCCCCCAAGCCCTCAATCAACTACCTATCCTAACTTCCACGTCTTTCCATCAAATTGCATAAGAAAAAGATGTCACACTTCCTTCTCCACCTTCATTATATATAATTCTTCTTACCCATCCATGCAGGAAGTCCCATGCATTAGTTACACTTATCATTAATTCATTAATCATGCAGTTTTTAACATTTTCTTAATTTATCCTTTGTTTGATTTCTTTTTAGTAATTTCTCTTATTTTTATCTTTTTTCTTTTATTATAATTTCTTAGTTATTTTATTCTATTTTTATTTATTTCTTATTAATATCCATTTTATTTTAATTTAACGTTATCTATTTATTATATTAAGACTATTTCTTTATTATTTAATACTTAAATTGAAAGTGCAGGGTCCTATCTAACAAAACCTAAAATTTCATAAATTTAAACATAAAATTTCTATCATAATTTCTTTACGGTTCTATATTCAGAAAAATAATAGTTCATGGTTCAACAAAATTCAAAATGAGCAGCATGATATATTTAACATATTGAATAACATACACACCATAGTAAAATAATGAACCATCATAACGATAATGAACATGCCATAATATGAACATAAATACCTCTCAGGTGATGTTGTTTCCCCAACTCTGTCTGTCCAAGCTGAAGCTGAAACTCTGCCCAAGCTGCTCTGCCCAAACTCTGCCCAAAAATTGAATCTTTTCCTCCCAGCCAGCTAGGAACAGAGCCTCTCCGGCTCCCTAGCTCCAGGATTCCTGGCCCCCGAGCCCAAAACTCCCAGCAACAGGTGCCTCCCTGTCTCGGTCCACCAAACTCCAACAAGTTCCTCAAGAAAAAACCAGTAGTACCATCCTCCAACAAGCTACTCCAACCCCAAACCAACAATACAGTCCTCTCCTATGAAAAAATATGCTCTCCCAAAAAGTCCCTTCTCCCTTGTTTTTCCCCTTCTCTTATCCTCCTTTCCCCCTCTCCCATTCACCGCCTTCTACCTTCATTAAGTCTCACCCACCTTATCTCTCCATTAAGTGTCATCTGCCTTATCCCCTTTCTCTTTAATGGTTCCATCATTTGATACATTAAGTCTCCATTTAATAAATTAATAATTTATTAAACTCAAATTCATTAACCAAATATTTAATCATGAAATTAATTAATTAATTAATTAAACTAATATACATTAAACAAATATTAAATCAGGACAATTAATTAATTAATTAATTAACTAATATACATTAAACAATTATTTAAATCATGACAATTGATTAATTACTTAGGTTTGTTACAGAAAGTACGGGGCATTCCATACTCCCCCTTTAAGGAACTTTGTCCCAAAGTTAATTTTAATTATGTTACTTATAGATATTTACTTACTCGTATCTTCCACAACATCCTCTGCTATAACCAGTATAAGGGCCACCCAAGTGACCACAAAAAACATCGAAAATCCACATCACAACATCGGGGAAGCACGAATACTCTCTAGCTATTCTTCCAAACTTTTGGAACCAAGTTTAAAGCCTATTGATTTAACTGAAGCCCAAAGCTTGAAACCTCATTTGTCCAAGCATGCATCCAATATGGTTCTCACGTACCCCAGGCATCTTGAAAGGATAACCTAAACTTCCTCCACAACTCTTACTAAGTACCCAGCCCAAGACGTCGAATTCCAATACCACAACTCCATTGGCGAGTAGTACCCCAGTCCTTCTTCTAGACTTTAGCATCACAACTCCAATATCAAGCACTCTGGCCTTCTCAAGATGGTTCTCATTTCCCATAAATAATTATACAAGGCAAAATAACCACTAGCATAGGTTGGTTGATTGAGTTTGTATTGAGCCCATAAGGTGTTACTTGAAGTTAATTTCCTTCGTAGGTATGAGCTCCCAAGGGATCATCAAATAAACTGGTCCTCTTGGCCCACTGGTGGATTTCTTGTCAAACGTCGCCTCATAACATGCACCCAATGCATTATTTATTATCCTAATATCATCATCTCATAGAAAATAATCCACATGCTAACTCTCGCATGTCACCATGAGAACACAACAACATTGTCATCACAACATCTTGAATAGTAAGGCATCACATGCATGCCATCATTAAATATCTCATCATAAAAACTATACACAATTACCACATGCCATATCATCATTAAATACTATCATTATAATCCCCACATATCTTTATCAAAGATATAACATTACATTAATATAATAAATGGAACCACGTGTTAACATAACATCATGAATATGATAATCACCTCAACACATATCAAACATTGTGAGCATTCTTATCACGATTCATCAACAAAATCAAACTATCTAGATTCCATGAATGTATAAACAATGACTACCATCTATTCAATTTAATGCAATAATATCACCAAACATCCATCCAGAATAACTTTTGGTTAAGTATGTTAGCCTGGGATGGATCGTCAATACTATGAGTGCCATGTTCTCATGAAGATTCTCATTATTTTTCGACAATAATTTCCTCTTCTTTCAACAAGAACGTTGACAATTTATGGGGTAGTTATATTCACTCTATCAGTATGCTCAAGTTTTCATATATTCTCCTTATTTGAGCACATCATTAAACTTTTAAGTAAGTCCCAACTTCTAGATCCACAATCTCTATGCATGTATTATTTCCCGTGTAGCGGAATTTGGTGAAATTCAACTTTAAGCTATACTAGCCTTACTAGAATGCCTTAAAACCACAAATATCAAAATTTAAATTCTCAACCTTGTATATCTTTTGATTATTACCCAAAGTTCTTACATCACTTTACATCTTTTGCGATCAAACTTAGAAACTTTTCTTCATTTCTAAAAACCTTGGTCAATATACTTATTTTTCCATCTTCTCCTTCTAATAATCAGTTTACTATCCTTCTAGTGGTAGCTACATACTATCGTAAGGTATATTGCTTCCAATTTTGACTTCATTTGATGTGTATTTTTGGGGAATTATACTACTATTATCTCAATTTAATCAATTATTATTTCCCCACAACTTGCCTAAACAGTCAATGTCTTTACTTCCTCAAGTTATTTAGCCTCTAAGCTTATACTATTATACATAAGGGAACCACTTAAGTTACATTTTGATTCATCTCACCCACCCATCAATGCATGTCTACAACATAATTCCATCATCTTCTTACTTGATTTATGAACACTAGCATGTTATAGGAAGCATGTCAAATGGTGACATCATCCCCATTTTAGACTAATTTTAAGTTGTATTTGCTTCCTTAATGGATGGATCTCCTATCAATGTCCTTCAAGGTTATATTGGGAACATTAGTTTCTTTGTATCCTCGTTCTAGGTTAGCATACATACACCTAGTTTTGGGGTTTCATGGCCCATATATTAATGATCCAAAATGGATCCAGGAAGGCCTAAAAATCAAATTTCTCAGAATCGAACTAAACCAACGCCATTGCGTTGGGCTCGTCGTGTTGATTTCGGCCATATATTTTTTTTTCCGAAAATGGACACCGTATGCGAAAGTTATCGCGTTCTGATTGATTTCCCAAACACGCAAAAAAGTCAACTAGTCAAAGTCAACAGTCAACATGTCATATTGCTGACATCAACATGACGTGGTAGTGATGTCAGTATGACGTCATGATAATGTCAGCAGGGACACGTGGTGACACGAGGAGGTGACACATGTCACTCATTTTTGTCATTTTCAAAAGTGATGTGGACAAGTAAAAAAGTGACACATGAGACTGTACGGAAGTGACGCGTGGAACCGTACGGAAGGATGACGTGAAAGGTGATGTGGAAGTACAGATGTTGACTGGGCAGGTGACATGGTAGTACAAATGCTGACTAGGCAGGTGATGTGGCAGTACGGATACTGACGTGGCTCGGGCAAATAGGGGGGTGACACATGGCCCAATCAGAGGGTGCCGCGTGGCAGCCCAAATTTGCCCAATGTGGGCTAGGTTGAATTTTTAGGGCCCTGGTCACAAGGGATGCCATACAACTAGGAGCCCAAGATTTAGGGGTTGCGCCTGTTATGCTAAATTTGGTGGATTTGGCCAAATTTGGAGGATTTAACCAAATGTGGGCTTGATTTTAGTGGATTTTTTCCTAGAAAATGGGTCTGAGCCCAAAAAGAGCCTAGAAAGAGGGGGGAAGTTGGTATTTCGACCCCCAACTCAAATTCTATATAATTAAGGCATGATTGAGTGTTTTTCAAGTTCAAAGACAAAAAAATGATGAAGAAATTATGAAGATTGAGCCACTTTTATGCGAGGAAGCGAACTTTGGAGGCCATTTCCGGGAGCTACACTCAACCTTTTTCAGTGTCGTTAGTTGTGTTGGATTCTTGAGGTCGATCAGAATACAACCAGACCAGTTTTTAATCCATTTGATGCATTTCTGATGTACTTTTGAAGTATTGAAGATTAATAAGAAAGCCTCCCCCACTGAGACAAAGGCCCGGAGACGTAGGCAACCTTGTCGAACTCTGTTAACAATCTTTTTGTTATGGTTTGTTGTTCCTTATGTCTATTTTTTGTTCTGTATTTTTTATGATGGATGCAACATTCTTCCATTAAAATCTCCTTCCTCATTTAAGATTTTGAGTGGTAATTTAACACATGCTTAAAACTTAACCAAGTCTTTTAAAGATCATTTTCAGATCAATTAAGTCTTGTGGTATAGGTTTTAGGGATCAACCATTCATATTACAATCAAAAAATCATATTAAAAATCAACCATGCATATGCATATGCGTAATCTATTTCATTTCCTACCACTATTATGAAAAGTTTTTATTTATTTATTTAACTCAATATCAGAGCATATTGCTCGCTCTAGTTCAGATAAAAATAAACATAAGAGTATATAGAAGAAATCTCAGTCAATGTGGCATAATTTCTTTTGAGCTGATCAAGTCATTTTTCTTACCATTCTTCCCCTCCACAAAAGTGATGTCTTTGGAGCATCATCGATCAGATAAACTTTCATTGATCATTTACCAAACAACATGCATAACCTTAACTATTCATAAGTCAAGCATTTTGTCATATATCTTTATGTATTATTCATGTCATTTACAAAATAAATAGAGAAGATTGTTGCTTGCTAAGATAACTCACCCCATTCATTTTAACTAAATGTAGAATTAAGATATATCTATATTTACTTAACACATGGAACCTTTCTTAATTAATTAATGACTAAATTACATAAAGTCAAATTTTAATTATTTCACATTTGTAACAAAAATAAATTAAATTATTAGATATGTGTTTTAACTTAAATACAAATGTTTTGCAAAATTTCAATATCCATGTCATTTGTCAAAACCATGAAGGTAAGTAATCGGAAATGCGCGTGCGATTGTTCTGGTGCGCCCCTGTTCAACTTTCTAGGTTCCGTCGCCATGGCCCCGGGAGGGGGCCCCAAGGCTCCCCCCCCCCTTCCTCCAGAGATCGTGGCCTTCAAGAAATTGGTCGCGGCCAGCTGCAAACACCCAACGACAGAAGCTCAACATAAATTTGTTAAAAAGATTGACAATATCTGAAAAGTCGCCCTCCCTGCTGAAGAAACTTTCATGTCTATGTTGAACTTAGCCGAATGGGGGCTCATAGGACAGTTCACAGGTCTATGGCCCTCCCCCAAAGTTGTATATGTGTGGGTGTAGAGGAACTGGAGTCCTCTAGTCAAGGAAGGTATCAGAAGCCACCTTGTTGGCAAGGGCTTCTTTGCATTCGTCTTTGACAGTGTAGAAGACAAAAGCCTCATTTTTAGGAATGGACCATATTTTATGGGCCCTCAGGGTCTGTACTTGAATAAATGGACACCTGACTTTGATAAGATGCAAGATGTGCCTTCGACAGTCCCAGTTTGGGTGTGTCTCCCTCATTTACCTTTGTATTGTTGGAACTTGAAGTCATTAGAATCCATTGGCAACAGTCTTGAAAAATATATCGACCGAGCAGAGATAAAGGATCAGTATTCATGTCCAAGAATATGCGTCGAAGTTGAATTGGAAGTAGGGCTCCTGGAAGCCATTCAACTAATGGTCGCACACTGGTCTAACTTCCAAGAATTGGACTATGAACAACTTCCATTTAAATGCAGACATTGTCATGGCTACAGACACTTTGCATGGCATTGCAAAAAGAAGGCTGAAGAAGAGGTGGAGAATTCGAAAGGAAAACAATGGACACAGGTGCAGAAAGTAGCCCCGCCTAAGCAAAACAAGAGATCCAAAGGGAAAGGGGCGCCAATGGGGTCTAGATCTCCCACCTCAGGGAAGGTTCAAGGGGATGGGAGTTCAGCCCCTCCAAGATCAGAAGCTTAAAAAAACCCTTTTGAAATCCTCAACACACCTTCAAAAAGTCCAGAACCAACAATCGAGGAAATCGAGCAGCATATCCTTCCTCTCGTAGTGGAGAAAGAAAATGTAGAGACAACCCAACCCAAATCCCCAATAGGAAACTCCTGCCCCCCCTCCTACACATAAATGATAAAAAAGAAACCACTAGAAACCTCCAGATCCTCGGAAGAAGAGACTTTCGAGAGGCCCTAAAAAAGAGCAGGGAGGAAATCACATAAGGAAGCAAGAGAAGAAGAAGCGGAGAGGAAAAAAATTCAAGGAAGCCAATCCACTATTGAAATGTCCATTGGAAGAAATACCAGAACTAGCCCCCCCCAAGGGAGGTCCTACCCACTCCATCCCCAGTAAATAATGCGTGTAGTCTCTTGGAATTGCAGAGGCTTGGGGAATCCATTGAAGGCCGAAGCAGTCAAAGACCTTTTGAAAATTGATTCTCCCGAGATCCTCTTGCTCCAAGAGACTAAAATTGAAAGGGAACCCTTCTAGAAATCAACAATATGAAATGAAAGAAAAATGCAGGGAAATCCATTACTGCAAGGGGCTCCTCAGGCGGTCTTGCAACTCTATGGGCGGAGGACAAGTTTCACCTTGAAATATATTTTGAGACTCAACACTGAATTTTCACCGAACTTCGACATTCTTCAAGTAAGCTTACCTTCTCTCTCTTCATTATTTATGTCCTAATTCTCCATTATGAGAAGAAATATTGTTGGCAATCTTTATCAGATATTTTAGAAGTCTACTCCCCAACGAACAACATTATAGCCAGAGATCTTAACTTAGTTTTCAAACCAAAAGAAAAGAGAGGTGGCAATAGTGGCAGAGACCAAATACTACCCTTTGTAGAGGAACTAGTCCACCAGTGGTATCTCATTGATTTCAAGCCTTCGAAAGGACTTTACACCTAGACAAACAACAGAGTTGGGGGTGATCACATCTCAACTCGCTTGGATAGGTTCCTAGTCCAGAGCTCATTCTTGCAGGAAAGGAGGTTAATCTCTACCAAGATTCTTCCAAAACTGACTTCCGATCACAAACCCATTCTCTTACACTTGGAAGAGGAAGAAAACTTGGGCCCAATACCATTCTGTTTCATCTCCCTTTAGACAGAAAAGGAAGGGTTCTTGGAAATTATCCTAAAAGCCTGGTCCACATCAATTACAACGTCTCCAAGGTTTGTGTGGGAGCGAAAATTAAAGGCAACAAAGCATGCTTTGAAAGCTTGGTCTAAACATCCCAATAATACCCCCGCTAATCAAAGAAGAGAGACTATTCAACAAATATCAGATCTGCAAATGGAAATGGAGAGCAAAGATATCACTAATTTAGAACTGGAGAAGGAACAAGTTTCTTAAATTAAATCCTTCCACGCTTTCCGCCAAGAAGAAGAGTATTGGAGGCTTAAGTCTCGTAGCTTGTGGCTAAAATATGGAGACCGAAATACCTCTTTCTTCCATTGGAAATTCAGAGCCCGACTTTCTCGAAATCACATTTCTGAAATAACCTCTTCAGATGGGTTGATTAACAAAGATTTTGAACAAATTAAAGCGACATCAAAAACTCATTTTCAGAACCATTACAAAGAAGACGGTGTTGGATGTGAGGAGGCCAGCTCCGACTTCCTCTCACACATCCCCTTTCTTGTAAGCGGGGATGACTAATCAGCCCTCATGAAGCCTTTTACAGAAGAAGAAATATGCAATGTTATTTGGTCTATGGAGCTCGACAAAGCTCCAGGGACAGATGGCTTCTCAATCCATTTTTATAGAACTTGCTAGGAAATAATCAAGGTTGATATGTTGAGAACGATTAAATATTTCCAACAAAAAGCCAAAGTGGGAGGCAACACTAACTCCACTTTCCTAGCTTTAATCCCCAAAGAAGTGAATCTGGGCTCCTTCGAAAGATTCAGGCCTATCTCACTTTGCAATGCTTCTTACAAAATTCTGTCCAAGCTAATGGCAAACAAAATCAAGCCTCTGTTAGAGAAACTCATTTATCCCATAAAAAGTGGATTTGTTAAAGGGAGACATATTCTGGATAATGTAATTCAAGTGCGGGAAGCCATGCATTCCAGTCATCAACGACAGGAGTAAGGGACGCTCATAAATCTCGACATGGCAAATGCATTTGATAGGGTAAAACTCTCCTTCCTTTACAAAGTCCTTCTCTTTTTTGGTTTCTATTCTAATTTTGTTAACTTGATTAAAAATTGTACTGAAAAGCCTTGGATAGCCCCGCTAGTGAATAGTAGACCAACTAATTATTTCCAAGCCTCGAGGGGATTAAGTCAAAGCTGCGCTCTTTCCCCTTTCTTGTACATTTTGATGGCAGACTCATTTAGCTGAAAGCTGACTACTGAAAGGAAAGTTGGGACAGTCCCAGGTATTAGGTTGATGAAGGGCCTTGATCTAATCAACCATGCCCTATTTTCAGATGACTCTCTTATGCTGGGTGGAGCCTCCATAAAGATTGCAAAGGTATTCAACGAAATCCTTCAAATCTTCTGCATTATCTCCAGAGCACTCATCAATAAAAGGAAAGATGCACTGAATGGGTGGAATTTAGATCAACAAACTATACTGTGAATTGCCCATTTCTTGGGGTTCTCAGGCTATGCTTCTTGGGAAAAAATAAAATACCTTGGGCTTCCCTTATCTTTGGGCTCCAATAAGTCTTCACTATGGAATGAAGTAATAAGCACAATCAAGTCCAAAATCGCATCTTGGGGAGGTCGCTGGCTCACTAATGCTGGAAAAATCACTCGTATAAAATCGGTCATGTCTTTCTTTCCAATCTACCGGGCTTCCTTCCTTCTGGCTCCAAAGGCGATCATGGTTTAGGTTACAAAACTAATCTGATACTTTATGTGGCAAGGAGGCAAAGACAATCAAAAGAAATTTCATTTAGTTAATTGGGAAACTGTCAAACGCCCAATTATTGAAGGAGGTTTAGACGTAAGAGATCCCGAACTAGCCAACCTTGCTTTGGGTGGCAAAATCCTTCGGAAACTCTACTCAAATCGTAGACATCCTGTAAGTCAAATTATAAGGAAAAAATACCTCAAAGGGATTTCTTTGAGAAACCTCTAGTCATAAAACGCTCCCAAAGGCACGCTGATTTGGAACCTCTGTCGACGTAGGCTTGACTTCTTCCAAAAACCCATGTATCGTATCCCTGGAAATGGGGAAAAAACGATGTTGTGGCAAGACAACATCATGGGCCAGCCGCCCCTTAAAAATTGTGAAGAAATAAAAGAGATCTGTGAATGGCTTACTCAACACAAACTCATCAAATTAGAAGACATTTCCTCTTGGGACGCATCAGGGAACTGATGGTCTTGGGTCCTCCCTGGAACTCCAGAACATTTTCAAAACCAAAAGAATCTTCTATTAGCAGCGTTGACCGGTTTAGCACCTGTACATCTACTCTCGACGGACAAATGAGGTTGGGGTAAGTCTGGATTTTACATCGCAGCTCAAGGATTCACCTCCCTTCAATCCCTCCAAGCGTCGATCGAGTCAACAACCCTCTGGAAGCAGGTCTGGGATCCTCTCGATCTTCTCAAAATTAATTTCTTCTCCTGGGTATTATTGCACGAGAAAGTGCTGACTAGAGAAAACCTGATAAAAAGAGGTATCATCGAACCACATAGATGCTCCTCATGTTGTAATGCTTCTGAAACGTTGGATCATATGTTTGTGGATTTTCCTTTCACCCAAGAAGTCTGGAAGATCTCCCTTCATGGTCTCAATGTCACAGTTCCAACGCAGAGTACAGTGGTAACCTTATTCACCTCCTGGGAGGCGCGATATCCTCATGCGGTCCAAAGCAATTCAATGTGGAAAAAAATTTGGCAGGCCATACCCAAATTCATTTGTTGGAAAATATGGTTGGCCAGAAATGAACAGATCTTTAACAACTCTCTGTACTCTCCTTCAATGGTGGCCTCCAAAGCAAAATCTTTACTCCTTGAAATAGTCGCAAATCACTCCTTCAAGAATGAAAATTCCCTCCTCCCTGAAGAAAAGAAATGGATAGGAAATTTTATATTCTGGGACAAAAAAAAAACCATTGTTCGTCCCTCCATCACTCCAGGATGGCGACTACGAGACACGTATGAAGTTTTTCAAGCATAGTGGAGGAAGCAAGGCAAAGCCTCGATTGTTTTTTATGGTGCCTCCAAAGGAAACCCAAGGAATGCAGGAGTAGGCGAAGTGATTTACTCGGATGGATCTCGAAAAGATAGCTTTAGCTGGGGATTAGGTCAGAGAACTAATAATCAGGATGAAATCCTAGGGCTTCTTAAATCTTGTCAAACAACACATGGAAATGGAAATAAAGAAATACAAGTGTTCGAAGACTCTGAAATTCTGATAAAGATATTAAACTCGAACGACCACTTCAACAATCCAGCGCTCAACAAAACATTGCAAAGGTTGCGTTACGTGTTGCAAAATTTCTCCTCCTCGTTATTTTTCCATATCTTGCATGGATCGAACAAGGAAGCAGACACAAAGACAAACAATGGTTGTCTATTGCCTCAAGGAGCAATCAACAAAAAACGATGAAGCACCTATGTGGATCCCTATCCTGTAGGTTTGGCTTTTCCTCATCCCCTAGCTATGAAAGAAAGGGATATCTTGTAATTTGGTTAAGTGGATTGTTGTTCCCTTGTAATGATGGTTGTTTTGGTCTCGGCACAACCGATATCTAAATAAAAAATAAAATATAACCGTTTTAGTTATAAAAGAAAAAAAGAAAAAAAGTAGATCTTCTACACAAAGTTTCACCAAAAATTCAAGTTGTGAGATGCATGTGGTCCTCTTTGATCAACTCTATATTTTCTACAATTATGTCTTTGCATAATATTAATATTAGAGAGTTCCCAAGTTCTACACGAGACTATAAATTTACTTGTAATTACAATTCTATCATCTTTGATCATTTTTTGATTTTTTATAATTTCTGTATTTACATT
>SNQJ01S0035974.1:59544-76308 GCA_010110895.2 Picea sitchensis | reverse complement strand
AGGTATTGTTATGCTGCCCAAATTTCAAACTGGACTGGTTGCTTGTGAGGGGTTGGGGATTTTCCCAGCTGACTTGAGTGGTAGCTCAGCCTTGGAGGCGAGCTGGGAAGCTAGGTACTGTCTGGATTGTGTGTGGCCCCTTTACGGCTCTGGGGGCTGAGGGGGAAGGAGAGTACCCATAGCGTATGGCTGGGAGGTACCGGTGAGTTCTTTATGGTCGGCACAGAGCAGGATTGCACGGAACGCGCGGACAAACCTTCAGAGGAGGCGAACAGGCAAAGGTACGCCCTTCGGTAGAATGAAAGACGGTGTAACAGTTATTGTTTACATTCTAGACTGTGGTTATGTTTTTATTTTATTTCCATGCTCAGGTCTGCATAATATTTTGATTCTCATTCTGGATGGCGTAAAATTATTCTAAGACTGTGTAAAATAGTTATCGGTTATCTTCTGGATTGCGTTGATGTTTATATTTTTATTCTCATTGCACTGGTTGCGTGAGGTTGATTCTCATTCTGTATGGCGAAATTTTTAGTCTACAACTGTGTAATAGCTATTGACCTCGTCCTTAGGCGAATCTGGACTGTGTGAATAAATAGAAATTGCTTGGGGTTTATATCAGCGTTGTGGGTCAAAAATTTCTCTGCATTAGGGTTACACTTCCCAACGGTGTTTTGTGATGTTTCCCTGCGTGTTGGGTTAAATTTGTCCTGCAATTTTTATGCAAATTTCCCTGCGTTAACATTTTCCCTTGCGTAAGACGCGTGAGCCGAGCGTGCTCCCTGAGGGAGCTAGGCGTCGTGTGCTTGTTTCTAGCGTTTTCGTTTTCCACTCTCCAATTCCAGTACTCTATTCCGAGAGCATCACATGGCTTATCATTATGCAGTCTGCATACGACCGGGTCGATAGAGAGATTTGAAATCAATTTCTGTCACAGGAATGTTTCTGGTTAAACTTCTGGCAACCCTCATAAGAAAAATGGTGTTGACCGTGTTACATCTTCTGCGTCCGGACTCATTTACAGGTAAGGAAAAACGAAAACAAAACCCACCATTACCAAAATAACTCAGTTTAGAGTGTTGCGAGAAGGGTAGTTTAGACTGTAAAGTTTACGGCTAGTCGCCATTATTCTCTTACTTCTGGGTTATGATAAAGATTGGTTGTATAGTGGTGATATAGCTCATTTTGCTTGTGTGCAAGAAAAAAAATGACGATTACCATATTTTGGGTATCTACCCTGATCTTACTTTTAAAAAGCTTTTCTTTCTCCCTTGTTGGTCGAGCTAGACCCTCTTCTGAGCGATAACCTGAGTCCTCTTTAACGAGGGTTTTAAAACTTACAGTGCGTTTCTCCATTGCCCTTCATCGACTCCATCGCCCACTGCACTCGGCTACCTGCAAGGAATTAGCTGTTAACCCAACTCGGGATTCCCGTCACTCCAGGTAAGCTGCCAGGGAGTCGGTGCAATTAAATTGCCAGAGTGAAATGATTCTGTCAGTTAAAGGTAATCTGGTCGGTGAAGAGTTAATTCCGTTGGGTTAGCTCAGCGTGATTCTTTCGAGGCGTTGTCCAACGTTTCTTCAGCTCCACGCACAATCTTAAACTCAGATTGTTCATTATATGAAGATTATGTTTTCCTTACAGCGTTGTTACATTAATTTAAATTAGCTGGGTTAGATCAGCAGGGCCGTAATCATTGCAGCGTGGTTAAGTTAGTTTAATTTAGCTGGGGCGTATGGTTAATGTCTTGCCAGGTATGTTGACCTTTTTTTTCATTGACAAGAGTTACAATCAAATCAAATTGCCATGCATTCCCATTTACTGTGTATTCTATTCACAACCGCCATGTATTTACCAGATTGTTGTGATTACTCTAATCAAATTGCCCTGCGTTGTGGTCATATGACAGTTTGCCTGTGTTTTAATTGTAATTGCCAAATGAAAGTTAGGGTTTCTCATTGTATTATTACTGCAATATAGAAGGATATGCAAAGTCATTTATTGCAATGTATATTTAAAGTTTATTATGAATTTTAGTTGGCAAAATTAGTTGACATCGTTTATGGTAGTGATGTCATTATCATTTTATTGGGAATTAGTTAGTGGATCTGCAAGGTCATTTATTGCAAAGGTATATTTAAATTTGATTCTGCACCAATTCCACACAATTAATCTCCACATAATTATTCTCCATGCTTTTAATTAATATTTGTTAATTTGCAATGACTTTACTTGTTATTGGCAATGTTAACCTCGTTTAAATTGAAATGCAATGATAATACTTGTTAAATATTAATATTAATATTGTTTTAAGCTGCAATATTAATATGAATTATTCTCCATGCTTTTAATTAATATTTGTTAATTTGCAATGACTTTACTTGTTATTGGCAATGTTAACCTCGTTTAAATTGAAATGAAATGATAATACTTGTTAAATATTAATATTAATATTGTTTTAAGCTGCAATATTAATATTGGCTTAATTGCAATGGTAATACTTGTTATATTTGCAATAGTAATAATTGTTTTAATTTGCAATAGTAATGAGGATGGTCGAATCGCAATGTTAATATTTGTTTAATTGAATGTTCGTGATGATGTTTAAATTGCTTGGTTATTATTCGTTTAATTGGAGTGTTAATGATAAGGTCTAAATTGCAATGCAATATTTGTTAGGTTATTCCAATGTATGGTAATAAATTGGCAGGAAAGGCAAGATAATATGGAAATTGTAAATGTTCGAGGGTTTACCATTATGGTATGATATCATTGCGCAATTATGGCGATTAACAGAAATTGCAATGCGCTTGTGCTTATTGCTTGTCCCTGAACTAGTGCCTAATGACCTTATAACTAAATAATGGGGGTGGAGATTATTGGTTTTTACCTTAGGATAAAGTCTTCGTCGGATAATGATAATTAAGGGAGCAACTGATCTTGATTGATGTCTTCGGGTCTCATTAGTGGTTGGTCGATATTAGAGTCCTCCTGACTTGCGTCTCCCGTAGAGGTCAAGATTGCCCATGTTTTTGTAGCACTTGGTGGTATTGCATTGCGTGGTCTGTGGTGTCGGGAGGGATGAACACACCTTCAGTAGCCTTGGTATTTATGTCTGTGTGGTTCCCTCCGTCAAGAGTCCAGTGCCGTATCAAGAGTCTCGGGCCCTTTAAAGGCAGGGTTTCCACTCTTGCGACACACCTTAGGGGTCTACTAGTTTCTGCCTGAGCAGTCGGCCAGGAGCTTATCTGACCTCCTCTCTCTCCAGAGCAGAGGACTAAGATTAAACGCCCTGCTTTCCTGTGCAGAAATAGTAAACCTACTACCATGGATTCTACCTTATGTGTTTGTATGGTACCTAACCCAGTATGTCGTTATTGTTGAAGATATCGTGGGGCGCCTTGGTCTTGGGTGTTCCTTGCTTGCAGTTGCTTGTGGTGCGCCTTGCGTCTTCTTGTTGTGATCGCCGTGGTTGCGTCTTGACAGTCGTCGGGTGGTGACGTAGAGTCCAGTGTGTCTGTTTCCCCCTCCTACACGTGTGCACACACTTTTAAAACAAAAAAAATTTGCACCTGTTGTCAGAGTCGTTGTCACAACGAGGAGGTCGTTACATCGAAACTTTTGGAACCAAGTTTAAAGCCTATCGATTTAACTGAAGTCCCAAAGCTCAAAACCTCATATGTACAAGAATGCATACAATATGGTGCTCACATACCCTAGGCATCTTGAAAGGATAACCTAAACTTCCTCCACAACTCTTACTAAGTACCCAACCCAAGAGGTCGAATTCCAATACCACAACTCCATTGGTGAGTAGTACCCCACTCCCTCTTCTGGACTTTAGCATCGCAACTCTAATATCAAGCACTCTGGCCTTCTCAAGATGGTCCTCATTTTCCATCAATAATTATACAAGGCAAAAGAACCACTAGCATAGGTTGGTTGATTGAGTTTGTATTGAGCCCATAAGGTGTTACTTGAAGTTAATTTCCTTCATAGGTATGAGATCCCAAGCGATCATCAAATAAACTGGTCTTCTTGGCCCACTGGTGGATTTCTTGTCAATCGCCACCTCATAACATGCACCCAATGCATTATTTATTATCCTAATATCATCATCTCATAGAAAATAATCCACATGCTAACTCTCGCATGTCACCATGAGAACACAACAACATTGTCATCACAACATCTTGAATAGTGAGGCATCACATGCATGCCATCATTAAATATCTCATCATAAAAACTATACACAATTACCACATGCCATCTCATCATTAAATACTATCATAATAATCCCCACATATCTTTATCAAAGATATAACATTACATTAATATAATAAATGGAACCACGTGTTAACATAACAACATGAATATGATAATCACCTCAACACATATCAAACATTGTGAGCATTCTTATCATGATTCATCAACAAAATCAAACTATCTAGATTCCATGAATATATAAACAATGACTACCATCTATTCAATTTAATGCAATAATATCATCAAACATCCATCCAGGATAACTTTTGGTTAAGTATGTTAGCCTAGGATGGATCGTCAATACTATGAGTGCCATGTTCTCATTATTTTTCGACAATAATTTCCTCTTCTTTCAACAAGAACGTTGACAATTTATGGTGTAGTTATAGTCACTCTATCAGTATGCTCAAGTTTTCATATATTCTCCTTATTTGAGCACATCATTAAACTTTTAAGCAAGTCCCAACTTCTAGATCCACAATCTCTATGCATGTTTTATTTCCCGTGTAGCAAGATTTGGTGAAATTCAACTTTAATCTATACTAGCCTTACTAGAATCCCTTAAAACCACAAATATCAAAATTTAAATTCTCGACCTTGTATATCTTTTGATTATTACCCAAAGTTCTTACGTCACTTTACATCTTTTGCGATCAAACTTAGAAACTTTTCTTCATTTCTTAAAACCTTGGTCAATATACTTATTTTTCCATCTTCTCCTTCTAATAATCGGTTTACTATCCTTCTAGTGGTAGCTACATACTATCGTAAGGTATATTGCTTCCAATTTTGACTTCATTTGATGTGTATTTGTGGGGAATTATACTACTATTATCTCAATTTAATCAATTATCATTTCCCCACAACTTGCCTAAACAGTCAGTGTCTTTACTTCCTCAAGTTATTTAGCCTCTAAGCTTATACTATTATACATAAGGGAACCACTCAAGTTACATTTTGATTCATCTCACCCACTCATCAATGCATGTCTACAACATAATTCCATCATCTTCTTACTTGATTTATGAACACTGGCATGTTATAGGAAGCATGTCAAATGGTGACATCATCCCCATTTTAGACTAATTTTAAGTTGTCTTTGCTTCCTTAATGTATGGATCTCCTATCAATGTCCTTCAAGGTTATATTGGAAATATTAGTTTCTTTGTATCCTCATTCTAGGTTAGCATACATACATCTAGTTTTGGGGTTTCATGGCCCATATATTAATGATCCAAAATGGATCCAGGAAGGCCTAAAAATCAAATTTCTCGGAATCAAACTAAACCAACGCCATTGTGTCGGGCTCGTTGTGTTGATTCTAGCCATATATTGTTTTTGGAAAATGGACACCGTATGCGAAAGTTATCGCGTTCTGATCGATTTCCCAGACACGCAAAAAAGTCAACCAGTCAACATTTCGTATTGCTGACGTCAGCATGATGTGGCAGTGATGTCAGCATGACCTCGTGATAATGTCAACAAGGGCACGTGGCAACACGAGGAGGTGACACATGTCACTCATTTTTGTCATTTTCAAACGTGATGTGGACCAGTAAAAAAGTGACACATGGCACTGTACGAAAGTGACACGTGGAACCGTACGGAAGGATGACGTGACAGGTGATGTGGCAGTACAGATTTTGACTGGGCAGGTGACATGGCAGTACGGATGCTGACGTGGCTCGGGCCAATCGGGGGGTGACACGTGGTCCAATCAGAGGGTGCTGCGTGGCAGCCCAAATTTGCCCAATGTGGGCTAGGTTGAATTTTTAGGGCCCTGGTCACAAGAGGCGCCATACGACTAGGAGCCAAAGATTTAGGGGTTGCTCCTGTTATGCTAAATCTGGCAAATCTGGCCAAATTTGGAGGATTTAACCAAATGTGGGCTTGATTTTAGTGGATTTTTTCCTAGAAAATGGGTCTGAGCCCAAAAAGAGCCTAGAAAGAGGGGGGAAGTTGGGTTTTCGACCCCCAACTCAAATTCTATATAATTAAGGCATGATTGCGTGTTTTTCAAGTTCAAAGACAAAAAAATGATGAAGAAATTATGAAGATCGAGCCACTTTTATGCGAGGAAGCAAACTTTGGAGGCCATTTCCGGGAGCTACACTCAACCTTTTTCAATGTCGTCAGTTGTGTTGGATTCTTGAGGTCGATCAGAATACAACCAAACCAGTTTGTAATCCATTTGATGCATTTCTAATGTACTTTTGAAGTATTGAAGATTAATAAGAAAGCCTCCCCCATTGAGACAAAGGCCTAGAGACGTAGGAAGCCTTGCCGAACTCTGTTAACAATCTTTTTGTTATGGTTTGTTGTTCCTTATGTCTATTTTTTGTTCTGTATTTTTTATGATGGATGCAACATTCTTCCATTAAAATCTCCTTCCTCATTTAAGATTTTGAATGGTAATTTAACACATGCTTAAAACTTAACCAAATCTTTTAAAGATCATTTTCAGATCAATTAAGTCTCGTGGTATAGGTTTTAGGGATCAATCATTCATATTACAGTCAACAAATCATATTAAAAAACAACCATGCATATGCATATGTGTAATCTATTTCATTTCCTACCACTATTATGAAAAGTTTTTATTTATTTACTTAACTCAATATTAGAGCATATTGCTCACTCTAGTTCACATAAAAATAAACATAAGAGTATATAGAAGAAATCTCAGTCAATGTGGCATAATTTGTTTTGAGTTGATCAAGTCATTTTTCTTACCATTCTTCCCCTCCACAAAAAGTGATGTCTTTGGAGCATCATCGATCAAATAACCTTTCATTGATCATTTACCAAACAACATGCATAACCTTAACTATTCATAAGTCAAGCATTTTGTCATATATCTTTATCTATTATTCATGTCATTTACAAAATAAATAGAGAAGATTGTTGCTGGCTAAGATAACGCACCCCATTCATTTTAACTAAATGTAGAATTAAGATTTATCTATATTTACTTAACACATAGCACCTTTCTTAATTAATTAATGACTAAATTACATAAAGTAAAATTTTAATTATTTCACATTTGTAACAAAAATAAATTAAATTATTACATATGTGTTTTAACTTAAATACAAATGTTTTGCAAAATTTCAATATCCATGTCATTTGTCAAAACCATGAAGGTAAGTAATCGGGAATGCACGTGCGATTGTTCTGGTGCGCCCCTATTCAACTTTCTAGGTTCTGTCACCATGGCCCCAGGAGGGGGCCCCGGGGCTTCCCCCACCTTCCACCAGAGATTGTGGCCTTCAAGAAATTGGTCACGGCCAGCTGCAAACGCCCAACGATAGAAGCTCAGCAGAGATTTGTTAAAAAGATTGACAATATCTGAAAAGTCGCCCTCCCTATTGAAGAAACTTGCCAGTCTGCGTTGAACTTAGCCGAATGGGGGCTCATTGGACAGTTCATAGGCCTATGGCCCTCCCCCAAAGTTGCATATGTGTGGGTGCAGAGGAACTGGAGTCCTCTAGTCAAGGAAGGTAGCATAAACCACCTTGTTGGCAGGGGCTTCTTTGCATTCGTCTTTGATAGTGTAGAAGACAAAAGCCTCATTTTTTGGAATGGACCATATTTTATGGGCCCTCAGGGTCTGTACTTGAATAAATGGACATCTGACTTTGATATGACACAAGATGTGCTTTCGACAGTCCCAGTTTGAGTGTGTCTCCCTCATTTACCTTTGCATTGTTGGAACTTGAAGTCATTAGAATCCATTGGCAACACTCTTGGAAAATATATGTACCGAGCAAAGATAAAGGATCAGTATTCATGTGCAAGAATATGTGTCGAAGTTGAATTGGAAGTAGGGCTCCCAGAAGCCATTCAACTAATGGTCGCAGACTGGTCTCACATCCAAGAATTGGACTATGAACAACTTCCATTTAAATGCAGACATTGTCATGGCTACAGACACTTTGCACGACATTGCAAAAAGAAGGCTGAAGAAGAGGTGGAGAGTTTGAAAGGAAAACAATGGACACAGGTGCAGAAAGTAGCCCCGCCTAAGAAAAACAAGAGATCCAAAGGGAAAGGGGCGTCAATGGGGTCTAGAGCTCCCACCTCAGGGAAGGTTCAAGGGGATGGGAGTTCAGCCCCTCCAAGATCAGAAGCTTAAAAAAACCCTTTTGAAATCCTCAACACACCTTCAGAAAGTCCAGAACCAATGATTGAGGAAATTGAGCAACATATCCTTCCTCTCGTAGTGGAGAAAGAAAATGTAGAGACAACCCAACCCAGATCCCCAATAGGAAACTCCCCCTCCCCCTCCTATGAAGAAATGATAAAAAAGAAACCACTGGAAACCTCCAGATCCTCAGAAGAAGAAACTTTCGAGAGGCCCTAAAAAACAGCAGGGAGGAAATCGCATAAGGAAGCAAGAGAAGAAGAAGCGGAGAGGAAAAAAATGCAAGGAAGCCAATCCACTATTGAAATGTCCATTGGAAGAAATAGTAGAACTAGCCCCCCCAAGGGAGCTCCTACCCATTCCATCCCCAGTAAATAATGCGCGTAGTCTCTTGGAATTGCAGAGGCTTGGGGAATCCATCAAAGGCCGAAGCAGTCAAAGACCTTTTGAAAATTGAATCTCCTAAGATCCTCTTGCTCCAAGAGACTAAAATTGAAAGGGAAACCTTCTAAAAATCAACAATATGAAATGGAAGAAAAATGCAGGGAAATCCATTACTGCAAGGGGCTCCTCAGGCGGTCTTGCAACTCTATGGGTGGAGGACAAGTTTCACCTTGAAATCTCTTTTGAGACTCAACACTGGATTTTCACCGAACTTCGACATTCTTCAAGTAAGCTTACCTTCTCTCTCTTCAATATTTATGTCCTAATTCTCTATTCTGAGAAGAAAGATTGTTGGCAATCTTTATTAGATATTTTAGAAGTCTACTCCCCAACAAACAACATTATAGCCAGAGATCTTAACTTAGTTTTCGAACCAAAGAAAAGAGAGGTGGCAATAGTGGCAGGGACCAAATGCTACCCTTTGTAGAGGAACTAGTCCACCAGTGGGATCTCCTTGATTTCAAGCCTTCGAAAGGACTTTACACCTAGACAAACAACATAGTTGGGGGTGATCACATCTCAACTCGCTTGGATAGGTTCCTAGTCCAGAGCTCGTTCCTGCAGGAAAGGAGGTTAATCTCGACCAAGATTCTTCCAAAACTGACTTCCTATCACAAACCCATTCTCTTACACTTGGAAGAGGAAGAAAACTTGGGCCCAATACCATTCTGTTTCAGCCCTCTTTAGACAGAAAAGGAAGGGTTATTGGAAATTGTCCTAACAGCCTGGTCCACATCAATTACAACATCTCCAAGTTTTGTGTGGGAGTGGAAATTAAATGCAACAAAGCATGCTTTGAAAGCTTGGTATAAACATCCCAATAATACCCCCGCTACTAAAAGAAGAGAGACCGTTCAACAACTATCAGATCTGCAAATGGAAATGGAGAGCAAGGATATCAACAATTTAGAACTGGAGAAGGAACAAGTTGCTTAAATTAAATCCTTCCACGCTTTCCGCCAAGAAGAAGAGTATTGGAGGCTTAAGTCTCGTAGCTTGTGGGTAAAAGCTGGAGACCGAAATACCTCTTTCTTCCATTGGAAATTCAGAGCTCGACTTTCTCAAAATCACATTTCTGAAATAACCTCTTCAGATGGGTTGATTCACAAAGGTTTTGAACAAATTAAAGCGACAACAAAAACTCATTTTCAGAACCGTTACAAAGAAGACGGTGTTGGATGTGAGGAGGCCACCTCCGACTTCCTCTCAGACATCCCCTTTCTTGTAAGCGGGGATGACTAATCATCCCTCATGAAGCCTTTTACAGAAGAAGAAATCTGCAATGTTATTTGGTCTATGGATCCCGATAAAGCTCCATGGCTTCTCATTCCATTTTTATAGAACTTGCTGGGAAATAATCAAGGTTGATCTGCTGAGAACGATTAAAGATTTCCAACAAAAAGCCAAAGTGGGAGGTTGCACTAACTCCACTTTCCTAGCTTTAATCCCCAAAGAAGTGAATATGGGCTCCTTCTAAAGATTCAGGCCTATCTCACTCTGTAATGCTTCTTACAAAATTCTGTCCAAGCTAATGGCAAACAAAATCAAGCCTCTGTTAGAAAAAATCATTTCTCCCATAAAAAGTGGATTTGTTAAAGGGAGACATATTCTAGATAATGTAATTTAGGTGAAAGAAGCCATGCATTCCAGACATCAACGACAGGAGCAAGGGATGCTCATAAAGCTCGACATGGCAAATGCATTTGATAGGGTAAAACTCTCCTTCCTTTACAAAGTCCTTCTCTCTTTTGGTTTTTGTTCTGATTTTGTTAACTTGATTAAATCTTGTATTGAAAAGCCTTGGATAGCCCCGCTAGTGAATAGTAGACCAGCTAATTATTTCCAAGCCTCAAGGGGATTATGGAAAGGCTGCCCTATTTCCCCTTTCTTGTACATTTTGATGGCAGACTCATTTAGCAGAAAGTTGACTGCTGAAAGGAAAATTGGGACAGTCCCAGGTATTAGGTTGATGAAGGGCCTTGATCCAATCAACCTTGCCTTATTTTCAGATGACTCTCTTATGTTGGGTGGAGCCTCCATAAAGATTGCAAAGGTCTTCAACGAAATCCTTCAAAGCTTCTGCAAAAGTGCAGTGAATGGGCGGAATGTAGACCAACAAACTATACTGCGAATTGCCCATTTCTTGGGGTTCTCGGGCTATGCTTCTTGGGAAAAAATAAAATACCTTGGGCTTCCCTTATCTTTGGGCTCCAATAAGTCTTCACTGTGGAATGAAGTAATAAACACAATCAAGTCCAAAATAACAGCTTGGGGAGGTCACTGGCTCACTAATACTGGAAAAATCACTCTTATAAAATCAGTCATGTCTTCCTTTCCAATCTACCGGGCTTCCTTCCTTTTGGCTCCAAAGGCGATTATGGTTCAGGTTACAAAACTAATCTGATACTTTCTGTGGCAAGGAGGCAAAGACAATCAAAAGAAATTTCATTTAGTTAATTGGGAAACTGTTAAACGCCCAATTATTGAAGGAGGTTTACACATAAGAGATCTCGAACTAGCCAACATTGCTTTGGGTGGAAAAATCCTTTGGAAACTCTACTCAAATCGCAGACATCCTATAAGTCAAATTCTAAGGAAAAAATACCTCAAAGGGACTTCTTTGAGAAACCTCCAATCAGAAAAAACTCCCAAAGGAACGCTGATTTGGAACCTCTGTCGACGCAGGCTTGACTTCTTCCAAAAACACCTATATCATCATGGGCCAGCCGCCCCTTGAAAAAATGATGTTGTGGCAAGACAACATCATGGGCCAGCCGCCCCTTGAAAATTGTGAAGAAATAAAAGAGATCTATGAGTGGCTTACTCAACACGAACTCATCAAATTAGAAGACATTTCCTCTTGGGATGCATCAGGGAACTGATGGTCTTTGGTCCTCCCTGGAACTTCAGAACATTTGCAAAACCAAAAGAATCTTCTCTTGGCAGCGTTGACCGGTTTAGCACCTGTACATCTACTCTCGACGGACAAATGGGGCTGGGGTAAGTCTGGATTTTACACCACAACTCAAGGATTCACCTCCCTTCAATCCCTCCAAGCATCGATCGAGTCAACAACCCTCTGGAAGCAGGTCTGGGATCCTCTCGATCTTCCCAAAATTAATTTCTTCTCTTGGGTATTATTGCACAAGAAAGTGTTGACTGGAAAAAACCTGATAAAAAGAGGTATCATTGAACCACATAGATGCTCCCTGTGTTGTAACGCTTCTGAAACGTTGGATCATATGTTTGTGGATTGTCCTTTCGCTCAAGAAGTCTAAAAGATCTCCCTTCATGGTCTCAATGTCACAGTTCCAACGCAGACTACAGTGGTAACCTTATTCACCTCCTGGGAGGCGCGATATCCTCATGCAGTCCAAAGCAATTCAATGTGGAAAAAAATTTGGCAGGCCATACCCAAATTCATTTGTTGGAAAATATGGCTGACCAGAAATGAACAGATCTTTAACAACTCTCTGTACTCTCCTTCAATGGTGGCCTCCAAAGCAAAATCTTTACTCCTTGAAACAGTCGCAAATCACTCCTTCAAGAACGAAAATTCCCTCCTCCCTGAAGAAAAGAAATGGATAGGAAATTTTATATTCTGGGACAAAAAAAAAACATTGTTCGTCCCTCCATCACTCCAGGATGGCGACTATGAGACACGTATGAAGTTTTTCAAGCATAGTGGAGGAAGCAAGTCAAAGCCTCGATTTTTTTTTTATGGCGCCTCCAAAGGAAACCCAGGGAATGCAGGAGTAGGCGAAGTGATTTACTCCTCGGATGGATCTCGAAAAGATAGCTTCAGCTGGGGATTAGGTCAGAGAACTAATAATCAGGCTGAAATCCTAGGGCTGCTTAAAGCTTGTTAGACAACACGTGGAAATGGAAATAAAGAAATACAAGTGTTTGGAGACTCTGAAATTCTGATAAAGATATTAAACTCGAACGACCACTTCAACAATCCAGCGCTCAACAAAACATTGCAAAGGTTGCGGTACGTGTTGCAAGATTTCTCCTCCTCGTTATTTTTCCATATCTTGCATGGATCGAACAAGGAAGCAAACACAAAGACAAACAAGGGTTGTCTATTGCCTCAAGGAGCAATCAACAAAAACGATGAAGCACCTCTGTGGATCCCTATCCTGTAGGTTTGGCTTTTCCTCATCCCCTAGCTATGAAAGAAAGGGATATGTTGTAATTTGGTTAAGTGGATTGTTGTTCCCTTGTAATGATAGTTGTTTTGGTCTTGGCCCAACCGATATCTAAATAAAAAATAAAATATAACCATTTTAGTTTAAAAAAAATAATAACCATGAAGGTAGATCTTCTACACAAAGTTTCACCAAAAATTCAAGTTGTGAGATGCATATGGTCCTCTTTGATCAACTCTATATTTTCTACAATTATGTCTTTGCATAATATTAATATTAGAAAGTTCCCAAGTTCTACACGAGACTATAAATTTACTTGTAGTTACAATTCTATCATCTTTGATCATCTTTTGATGTTTTTAATTTGTATTTACATTTTTTATAATTTCTGTATTTACATTTTTTATAATTTCTATTTTGTTTTGGGGGAATGCCTTACGATATATTAGACCCACATAAAGATGTTCCGATATCAACATACATTGCATTAGCATTAAACCATTATATACCTTAACTATAATATTAAAGGTTTGATAAAAAAACATATACCAATATTTTATTCTCTTATTTAGTTTTTAATATTGTAATAAAAAACCTAGCTATTGGCAATTAAATTGGCATCCTCCTTATGCTTTAATTCCATGACCTTTTTTTTTTATTTGGCAGGTTTGCTTTTAGCGGAAGGCTTTTAACATAAGAAATTAAGATAAATTGAACTTGCATATGTTGTTCATTTTCATTTTAGGCATAACAACTTGAAATCGTGGAAAGACCAGCATACGACCTTTTTTTAATGCATAAGCTTAATTTCTAAAGAATTGCTCTATTTTTTACATTATTATGTTGCGAGGATTTTATCCCAAACTTGGTGGTTGTAATTGCAATACTCTCAATTTACAATTTCAATCTCATTTCGCCTACGGATTTACTCTCAATACACCTCTCTACAGCATGGTTAATTGGTTCGATTATGGTTTCCACTCCATCCATGAGCTAGAGAGGGTAAAAGGGTCGTTTTCTATGAGACTACTGAAAAAATAAATTATGGATTTCAAAAGCACCTCTACGATATTGTTGTAGAGAGAAGACTTATTATTTTTTTTTATTTTCAAAGATATCCATTCAAAGTTATCAAGAAGATCTAGATGGCTATATAATCTTTGTAGAATTTGGATCAAACATTGTGAGCATTCTTATCATGATTCATCAACAAAATCAAACTTTCTAGCTTCCATGAATATATAAACAATTACTACCATCTATTCAATCTAATGCAAGAATATCATCAAACATCCATCCAGGATCTATTTTGGTGAAATCTGGCAGCCTGGGATGGATCGTCAATACTATGAGCGCCATGTTCTCATCAAGATACTAATTATTCTTCGATAATCATTTTCTCTTCTTTCAACAAGAATGTTGAAAATTTACGTGGTAGGTATAGTCACCCTACCAGTATGCTCAAGTTTTCGTATATTTTCCTTATTTGAGTACATTGTTAAACTTTCAAGTAAGTCCCAACTTCTAGATCCACAATCTCTATGCATGTAGTATTTCCCACATAGCAGAATTTGGTGAAATTTAACATTAAGCTATGCTAGCCTTACTAGAATGCATTAACCATCAATATCATAAATTTAAATTCTTGGCCTTGTATATATTTTGATCGTTACCCAAGGTTCTTATGTCACTTTACATATTTTGCGATCAAACTTAGAAACTTTCCTTCACTTCTTAAAACCTTGGTCAATATACTTATTTTTCCATCTTCTCTTTCTAATAATCGGTTTACTATCCTTCCATGGGTAGCTACATACTATCTTAAGGTATATTGCTTCCAGTTTTGACTTCATTTGATGTGTACTTTTGGAGAATTATACTACTATTCTCTCAATTTGATCAATTATCATTTCCTCGCATCTTTCCTAAATAGTTAGTGTCTTTTGTACTTCCTCGGGTTTCCTAGTCAAGTTTATTGTATTATGTGATTGTATAATACTTTATATATGATGACCTCTTCTTGATGTCCGTAGTTGGGCCTCTAAGCCTATACTGTTAGGCATAAAGGAACCACTTAAGTTACATTTTGATTTATCTAACGCACTCATCAATTGATGTCCACAACATAATTCCATTATCTTCTTACTTGATTTATGAACACCAACATGTTATAGAAGCATATCAAATGGTGACATCATCCCCCTTCTAGACTAATTAAAAGTTGTTTTTGCTTCCTTAATTTGTGGATTTCTATCAATATCCTTCAAGGTTATATTGGGAATATTAGTTTCTTTGTATCCTCATTCTAGATTAACATACATATGTCCCATTTTAGGGTTTCAAGGTCAATATATTAACTCTTGTGGTATTGGTTTTAGGGATCAACCATTCATATTACAATCAACAACTCATATTAATAATCAACCATGCATATGCACATATGTAATCTATTTCATTTCCTACCACTATTATGAGAATATTTTGTTTATTTATTCAACTCAATACCAGTGTGTATTGCTTACTCTAGTTCACATAAAAATAAACATAAGTGCATATAGAAGAAATCTCAGTCAATGTGGCATTATTTGTTTTGAGTTGATCGAGTTATTTTTCTTACCATTCTTCCCCTCCACAAAAAGTGATGTTCTCATAGCATCATTTCATTGATCATTTACCAAACAACTTGCATAACCTTAACTATTCATAATTCAAACAATTTATCTTATATCTTTATCAATTATTCATATCATTTACAAACTAAATAGGAAAGATTGTTGCTTTTCGAGATAACCTACCCCACTCATTTTAACTAAATGTAAAATTAAGATATATCTATATTTACTTAACATGTAGCAACTTTCTTAATTAATTAATGACCAAATACATAAAGTAAATTTTATTTATTTGTAACAAAAACCAACAATATAAATTAAAATGATTACATATTTGTTTTAACTTAAACACAAAAGTTTTGCAAAATTTCAATATCCATGTTATTTGTCAAAACCATTATGAACATCTTTTACCCAAAATTTATAGTTGTAAAACGTTGTGGTCCTATTTATTTACTCTCTATCTTATACAATTATGTCTTTGCACAATATTATCACTATAGAGTTTCCTAAGTTTTACACAAGACTATAAATTCACGTGTAGTTACAATTCAATCATTTTTTAATGTTTTTAATTGTATTTACATTTTTATAATTTCTTTAAAAAAAATTGAAAGGGCAAGATGCCTACTATAATATGATATATTATATCAATATCAAAATATTTATATATCAACAAAATTGACATTAATATTAAATCATTATATTAACATTAGCATTAAATCATTATATTAACATAAACTATAATATTAATGATTAATGATCATAAACTATAATATTAATGTGGTTTGAAAAAAAATATAACCATATAATTAACATCGAACCCCCACACACATATATGACTTTGTCAGGATTCCTATTTAATATTTGCCACATGATATAGCCAATAAATTATATATTGTTCCATCTTGATTTCAAAACATCCTTTTTATAAATATGATAATACACCTTATATTATTTATGTGTATATCAAGTGCAGCTAACGCCTTTATTGGATTGATCATACTATTTATATGTATATAAAGGTGGTCTAATACTTTTATTGGATTGATCATACTATAAATATATAATAACCTTTATATGTATATAAGAGTGGTCTAATACTTTTAGTTATAGTAGTTGCACCTAACAATTCATTCATTTAAA